>JAJMFV010000007.1:0-157550 GCA_030568425.1 Ambrosiozyma llanquihuensis | reverse complement strand
CCGCCCGTTGTGATCTATTGTTTTGATCAACATGATTTTAAAGATTCTACGCTTTATCAAATTGATTGCAGTCTCCCTACAGCACCATTTACATTCATTAGATTGAATCAATATTATTATATATAATGCCTATATACTCTTTCTGGATATACGATAGACATTGCAATTGCATATACAGTCGAGAATACTCACACGGTGCGGCTGGCACAGGACAGCAATTACCATCACCAAATCCACAGTCTATGGCACAACCTATCACATCACCAAACAATATCAGCAACAGTAGCAATGGGAGCAAAGGGTTTCCTCAGAAAGTGACTCCTGTGGATGAGTTGTTGAGTAAAGGGACTGTTAATCTGAATAATCAAGGCCATCTTTCAAAACTACTTTTTGGTACAATGTTTTCACTACGTAAGATGTCCAGCTCCTTAGCACAACCGAATAACAACAACAGTAATAACAACAACAGCAAGAGCAATGACAAAGAAACACAGTTTCAAGGAACGGCGTTGAATAAAGGCAATGGATTGAAATCATTTCAGACTCTGAACTACAAGTGTCATTTTTATGAGACTTTGACAGGATTGAAGCTGTTGTTGTTGACTGATATACAATGTAGGGATTTACAACTTGATTTGAATAGCATATATGAAAACTGTTATATTAATGAGGTTGTCAAGAATCAATTGATGATTGTGGATTATAAAGAAGGTGAGGTTATCAATAACGAGAGGTTTATTAGAAATGTGGATGCATACTGGAGTTCGTTGCCCGAGTTCACTTCTTGATGTAGTGTTTGGTTAGTTTCATATCCTGTTTTTTAATTTCAATATGCTACTCTATAATATAGATATCCGTTTGCATTTGAACAATAAGTCCCTAGTCCGAACATTGCCAAAAGAGCATAAAAAACTACCAACTTGTGATGTCAATGTGGTAGTAATTGGTGGCCGTGGATAAGCCCAACTTGGTCAAGCGACGTAGTGTCATGAATTGGTGAGGTTCGACTGAAAGGGTAATAAAATGTCTACCAAAAAGCACCACAACCTTTTGTATATAATATTGAGACCATTCTTTGAAATTCCATGTGCATGTTTCATGTTGGTGTTAACCTAGAGAGCATGACAAAAAACAAGCGTACAGCCACACAAGCCACAATCTGCGAGTACCTTCGTAGGAGCCAACGTTACCTACATCAAGACCATAGTATTGTACATGTATTTGAAAAACCTTATCAAGTTACAGGAACCCGAACCAATAAATTTACCCATTCGGCTTTCAGTTTCAACATAGAATTGAAGTCTTCAAAAATGGGTTGCTTATAACAAGACATATCACAGGTTTGACATTGGTTATCTTACGAAACGAACAACGGGGTGGTAATATTTGTTTCATTGCTAGTTCCATGATTTTAAAAGCTATTATTCGGACTTATCAACGGCCCACAATGATTTTTTTTTTGTGGGATTGTGAGATTTTCAGGTCACGCGTCATACCACTATCAAAGTTAATAATCTGAAATGAAATGTGTCAAAAAATTAACAACGATTGATGATGGTTTTGATTCAAAAATCAACAAGGTTGAAAAACCATTCACTTCAGGGTGTTGTTATCTGCAGTCTTCTCCATTTAGAAGCACAGGGCGTTCTATACATCTGCATCAAAATCATAAGCTCTATTGCAGGCACGATATTGCTTCAGCTTGTACTCATCGTATATATTAAACGTAGAACATTAAAAATTCAAGTACAGAAGGGTGTATGTGCCATGAATATGGAAGTATTTTAAGGAGTTCTACCTCTTCTAGTCTACATTTCTGTCTTTAGATAGCTTGTTCGGCATACCACACATAGTAGACTAAGAAGTTGATGACTGCATAGTGAGTAAACTCTGCAAATCTTTACCGAGTTCAGCATTATCCAATGTTAACTGTCTTATTCTCTGTGTCTCGGTCTATCTCAAGTTTGGAATAACCGGGGCAAAGAGAGAAGCAGAATAATTTGCTCGTTTCTCTGAGAAAATACATCTCGCACACTTGACATGTGGCGCATAATTAATTCACACTTGTGCTGTCCATATCTTTATGGGACAAGGGTGATTTTGCAATGATTCCTTCACGTACACTTACGCAGGGACTTTGAATGTCGAAAATTTAGAATAATTATTAATGATGATGACGAGTGTGTTTTAAAGAGTACCCGTGGTTGTCGTCCATACTGAGCACTCACACACACGCACGGTCACACACGGACACACACACACACACACCAGTGCTCGTACCATAACTTATCTTTCCAATCAAATCTGATAACGTCTCAACAACGGTTTGGTGTCAACGAATGAATCCACATCTTATTCATGTATAATCCATGCTAAGATCAGGTATGGAATTTCAGCACGTCATGTTGAACATGTTAAACTAAAGTCATGGGTTCCAAATAGAATGATCTAATCGCATCATATAACAATTTTATGCGCAGTAGCTTAATAGTGAAATTTATCTCGCCCAAGCTTGGGCTTATCCTCTGGGTGAATTTGAAAATGTTCAATACTGAATGATTATCTGATTTCTAAATCATCAAAGGAACTAACAAGAGAAGATGCATCATATCGCGTGTCTGCTTATTATTCTGAAGGTGTATGCAAAATGCGGAATGTGCACGTTCTGGTTGAATCTAGTATTATTTTGCGCCAATGGATGTTCTGAAGGTGCACGAGACAAGAGGGAACAGGTTGGTGATCCAACCATGTTTGATGCTTGTTTTCTCAGTTTGTTTTTAGTTTCAAAGGAACTGGGTGTGGTTATAGTACGAACTCTATAAGGTGCATTATCGACCTATCATCCATCATCTTGTCAACCAACCAATTTTATCCTGCCCCCGCTTATCGCGAGCCCACGTTTTTGGTCAAGGTCCATGAAGTGAGTTTGGTGGAGATAAGAACAAATTAGGTACGGGCAACGATTACTCTGGACAGCTAGGCTTGGGCAGGCATGGCATTTCTTGTCAATTTCTTGCCATATCTTGTTTTGGGTTAATTGACATGTTCCATCTCTTAACTGGAGAGAAGTAATGGATATAAAATATATGGTTTGTAGAATCAATAGCTCAAAATGGTATACATATCTCTCCTTGGTGGCGGGGACCAGCCCTCAAGAGAAAGTGAGAGCGAGGGCAACAGCGAGGGAAGCAAGGCCAGACACCACAAGACTCAAAAGTGAGACCCAAACTTCAAAACCAAGACTAAAACCCAAACCTATTCACAGTTCGGTTTCGATGATGCCTCACTACTATGGTGCAACATCCGACATCGTGCGTGTCCTTGCCCTAGGAGTAAACATTCTTTGTAGAGAGAGGCCAAGCATAGCACAGTAGACAGACAACCCATTTAAATAATAACTATGACATTAAGTCCATTTGCTGATAGACCCAGCACCTTGACAACCAGAAAGAGTGATAAATTACGTACTACCAGCCACCGCAGATATAAATTGAGATATGCTGTTGTAAATCGTGGAAGACATCAAACTCAACTCTCAACTTCATCTCAGCTCCAGTGTCCTGTCATTCTGAGCGTGGACATTCCTTAATCGTAACCTCCTCTCTGTCTGTGTCTCCCCAGATGGAGGATGGGCCAAACAGTGGCGGGATCACAATGAAGCTGAGACTAACTTTTTCTCAGCGGGCCATTATTATGCAATGGAGGTGAGGAATCCACGGACTGGAACAATGAGCGTCTGAGAGATGCAGAACATGCACAAGGTGCGCGCTTCTTATTGCACAATCGTGGGTTTGCATGGTTTATTTTTTAGGCTTGGGGGCCTGTCTGGATACCATTTTCACGGGTTGCCGCCAGCGTTGGGATTTTCAAATCTTCGAAGCAGGCCAGCCAGCAAGCAAGCACTTGTGGACGTTGACGCTGCCGTTGCCGTTGTTCATTTCCAGCAGGATGAGCAAGTGAGAAAGAGAAAGAGAAAGAGAAAGAGAAAGAGAAAGAGAAATAGAAGGGAAATGATTATGGCTGAATAAGTAGGGGATATATGCCACTTGGTGATCTGTCAAGATGGTATTTCCTTTGGTGGCGAACGTGCCATATTTCAATTCAAGCTGAGTCAATAAACTCTATCTCCCATCAGAGTGGGGTCGATCCTGAGTCTGGGCGAGAGCGTGCGGCTGTTCCTCCTGGTCTGTCCATTGCGGCCTCCCCCGTGCGTCTGTCCAGAGGATTCCAGCTCGGTCTCTTCGTACATGAAGACGCTCCAGTTATTTTTGACGCCATGCGGCACGCCCTGATTTGTCCCGCGGGAGGTTGTGCCGAGGGGAGGGGAGTGGAGGGGGAGGAGCCCACTTGCGCTCCGCCTGAGGTGTCCCTCTGCGCCACCGCAAATGCAATAATATCTGAGTTTTCCCCGAACGGGAGAGCAGGCCAGGCCAGAGCGAACGGGAGCGAACGAAGATATGCAGAGTGGCACGTCAAGAGACCAGCGCTCACTATCGCTCGGTGGAGGCCTGTTTCGCCCATTCGACAAGCTGGTTGTGCTTTTTCCATCTCCATCTCCGTGTCCGTGTCCATGGAGCAATGTGTATACATTGGTATCGTTTAATATTACACTCTTGTACAGGCTGCCATGTGGCCAAAGTTGTAGTTATTGCACCGAGATACTCAAGAAATCTCCATTGTCTAAGGATAAAATACCACCCTCGCCGCCATACCAACTCATTTATTCCCTTCTTCAACCACTGCAAAAGGAAAAAATTCATTTCAACTCTACGAAAAAACATAAACTCACCCACCCGACCTATTACTTCTTCCTTTCTTCTCCCTTAACTTGCCCATAAACTTGCCACTACTATTGTTATATATATATATATATTCATAGAATCACATTATTCTTCTCAAAGGGAAAAACCCTACCTCCTCCTGCTCCTCCTCCCCACCTCAGAAAAAAGATACCACTAAAGTTTCATCTGGCATCACTATATATGTACCTATACTCATTCATTCATATATATAGCTATTAATAAACAGACCAACAATCACACAAACCTACTCAAGATTATCCATCAGAAAAAAACCAAAAAAACTCTCTTATCAATCTATACACTAATATCCCTCTCTTGCAAGAGAATCAAATTCATATCACTCACTAATGACAAAGGATATAAGAGGAAATTCAATATTGAAATTCAAACCGTCAAGAAGGTCTCCTCTTTCGGATAACGAGTCTGATACCCCAAATGAACTGAATCCATCGGATCGTTCAAGCAAAAGAAGAAAGAAGTCATTGCAAAGTATTGGTAGTAGGAGTTACTCAAAACCTTCTCCAATAAATACTCACGACCAAAACCCAAACTTTCAACCGTCAAATAAAACGATATCGAAAAGTAGACTACCTTCACAAATTTCACCAACTTCATCAACATTCCCCGACTTATTCCCACCTGTTGATGAAGATGATGATAATCATAATGGCTCCAACAAAAGACTCCGAACGAATCATCCAAACAACACTCGAACAGATATAGATGTGATAAACCCCTCAATAATACTCGACCACAGCAACAATAATCTCAGCAATAGCGTAACCAACAACAACGCCAACGCCAACTCCAACGACAACAAGACAGATGGAACATCCCCTTGTTCAACTGGAAGACCTAATCAGTTTTTGAAAAAGAAAGAATATACAACAACAGATGAAAGCTCGGATGAAGCCGATGATGAATTTCAAGATGGAAAATCAACACCTCCTGAATTACTCAACAGATTCAAAAAATTCCCATTATTCCAAAATGCTCCAAATGCATTCTTCACAGCTCTTGGTAGATGTTTAAGGCCGGTTCAATATAATCCACAAGAATATATAGTCAAATATGGTGAACCGGCAAAATCAATGTATTGGATCTTAAGAGGTACAGTTGGTGTGACATCCACTGATGGTGAAGCTGTCTATGCTGAACTTGCTGCTGGATCCTTTTTCGGTGAAATTGGTATTCTATTCGATAGACCACGTACAGCAACAGTTGTCGCAAGAACCCGTGTCTTGTTGGGAGTCTTGACAAAAGATGCATTGGGTCATGTCTTGGCCGATTTTCCTACAATGGAAAGAATAATCAGAGATGAAGGACAAGAAAGATTGGTTATGCAAGAAAAGAGGAAAAGAATGGCTAAACTCTCGGTCAATATGAGTAGAGTTCCTCAACAAAGAATGGATCCTTCAATCTTATCTCACAATAACCATACTGCCTCTTTGATTGCCAATGAATTCGATCAGGTGCCTGGTCCTGCATTGCCTCCTATTCAAAATGCATCGCTACCATCACAAACATCAAGTGCATTGTGGGAGGATCATCAAAGTCTTCATCCACTTGATTCTCCTTCTCATCAACCTTTTACAAAAATCAGAACCGGATCTGGACATATTGCGCATACCCATTCTCCCTTGATAGATCAGATACCTGAGAATATATCTCAGACTCAAAGAGATTACTCACAAGCACCTGTTCATAGTATTGACAATTCACTTTCAACCAGAGATTTCTTGAGAAGTTTACCACTGTTTAAGACTTTACCATTGGATGTTTTCCATGAATTGGCATTGAGAGTGGAAATTAGAGATTATAAACCAATGGAGTATATTTTCAGAAAGGGTGACTTTGGTATCGATATTTACTTTGTTGCGTATGGTGAAGTTGAAGTGATAAATCCTGAATTACCTGGTAAATTTATTGCCAGATTAAATGCAGGAAAATACTTCGGTGAGATGGCCTTCTTATCATCATTGAGTGACGACCCTTCTTCCAATTTAGAAACAAGATCGGCTGATATCAGAGCTGTTTCGGATTGTGAGGTTTTAGTTGTGAAAGGTCACACCTTGAACGATCTCTGCAGAAGATACCCTTTGGTTGCTGAGGATATGAAGGCAACTGCAGGTGAGAGATTGAAGATCAATGTTTCAGTTGGAAGTATGGCCCATTCTGGGGAACTTCCTAGAGAAAGAGTTACAGTTAATTCACTACTAGCCAACAGTGAACCGGTTCAATATCAAACCCATCCAACACCTCAAACACAATTCAGAAATATCCATTGGGAAACTGGCAAGAGCGGAGAATCTAGTGAATTAGTCTCTGAAGATGAGTCAGATAGTCGCAGATCAATGTTTTCAGCAGTATCTGAAGGTTCAGTAAGTACGTTCAAAGATAGTTTTTCATTTGATGCTCAGAAACCAAACTCGGATGAATCACATCGTTTCCAATCTTCAACGTTCCTTAATTCTGGAGACCCAGCAGTTGCTATTCCTTCACCTACACAAGCTGTTGAAAAAGAACCTTTCTCCCCAGCTGTTCAACCTAGAAAATCTGTCTTGTCCATGCCTTCGATGAATCCTGTCGGTGGATCCATTTATAGATTTAGCAATCCACCAAGACAACCATTTCAGTATTCCTCGCATGACTTCAGACTTAGGTTGGCAGATGTAAACAACGGACGTCGAAGATCATCTGTGCTCACCAATGGTCCGTTGCCTGACTCTTTATTTCTTGAGATTTTCGGATACTTGGAACTTCCAAATCTAATGAGAATGTCAAGAGTTTGTAGAAGATGGAAACAGTTGATTTATCTTGGTTCTGACTTGTTTAAGAACTTGGATCTTTCAAAATATAATAGGGATTTGAATGATCAAGGATTAATTCAGATTACAAATTTCGTTGGTTCTAGACCTGAAATCATTGACATTTCAAACTGTTACCATATCACCGATAGGTCATTCACTTATTTGATTAATGAAGTTGGTATTAGAGGTTCTATCAAAAAGTTAATCATGAAAAATAACTGGAACCTCTCAGCCATGGCAATCATGGATTTGAGTGTTGTTGGTAGAGAATTGAATGAAATCGATCTAGCAAATTGCAGAAAGGTTAGAGATGATGTCATTGAAAGATTAATTGGCCATAAGCAAGATTCATACAAATTTGGTTGTCCGAAATTAACCAAATTGGATCTTGCGTATTGTAAATACCTAACTGACAAGACAATGTTACACCTTGCTTTGAACGCAAATGAAAGGCTAGAAGTTTTAGATTTGACAAGATGTACAACCATCACCGATCATGGGTTTTCATTTTGGTCGCAAACTAAATTCCCCAAACTAAAGAAGCTAATTTTGAAAGATTGTACCTTTATATCAGACAATGCCATCACGTCATTAGCTACTGCTTGCCCATATCTTGAGGAATTAGACTTAACTTTCTGCTGCGTCTTGACAGACAACTCACTTGCGATCTTATACTTATGCTGCAAATACTTGAAAACTTTGAACATGTCATTCTGTGGATCTGCAGTGAGTGACAATTCTCTAGTTTCAATATCCAGACTTCCAATGCTCGAAAAGTTGATTATTACAGGTTGTATTAGAGTCACCAGACAAGGTGTGGATATGTTACTTTCTAATTCTAAGACAATTAGATATTTGGATTTGAGTCAGTGTCCAAGGGCGAATATCTATCAAGGTACACCTGTCAATCCATTTGAGAAAGTTGCTGGAACTAGAAGTGCGTATTTGAAAGTTAGACCTTATGAAAGAATTGTTAAGTTAATGTTATAGTAAGTTTATCGGTTCATTTCGTTCATTTGTTTTCTTTTTCGATGGTTTCTAGATGTCAAGATGCTATTATGATGATTTGATGATGCGGTGGCTTTTGTTTTTGTTGTTTTGAGTACGCTATTTGATTAGTATCTCTTTTTTTTGTCCTTGGATTTTGATTTTGGTTTGGACTTATTTTCTTTGCTTAAATTGTATATTAGTTTTATTATTTATCTATATTAAGAAATTGCCTTGAATGGTTTTCGGTTACTTTTTTTTTTACAAAACTTGGTTCACGTATCCTCAAATTGATCACAGTAAGTTTAACGGTCTCTGAGCGAAGTCACAGCGAAGCCAGTTCAGTAGATACATACGGTGTGAGAATGAGTGGTACATTTTTTATTTGTTTTAAAAGAGATTGAGAACTAAAAATATAAGTAAAGCAGGTTATAGGCCAACAAAAAGAAAACCATAGATTCGGTGATGGTGTGAGTTGCTGAAAACTCAGTAAACTGAGATATAATTGTTGATTCTATCTTTTTGATTTTGGGCTATACATTCTGCAATCCAGGTGATGTTTCTGACTTCTTGTTCTTTGGATCTTATCCAGGCCCAGACTGTACTGATTGTAAATTGTTGAGTGAAAGCATCTCTGCACAAGTTCATCTCGTATTCGTAAAAATGATCTTCCAAGTTTTTATCGTTGGCTCCAGTTGCATTCTCATCGAAAAAGTCTTTGTATTCTCCAACTTGAGTGATGGTTATTTTTAATTGCTCAAGATCATCACTGGTGACAAGATCGTGTCTGAATTGTTGTTCTGATAATTTACCCAAGTCTGGCAACATTTTACTCTTTGTTTCAGGTGTTAATTCTGTATCCAAAGAATTGATACAGATGTTGATCGCTCTCTTATCAGCTTCGAATTGTAATAATCTAGTCATGATTTCATCTGATGGCGAAGCTAGTTTAGTTTGACAAAAGTTAATGAAATCTTCCAGATATGCCTTGTATAAGGTGTTTCTGATGATTTCAATATTCATATCGTCCAAATCATCAACCGACAAACAGCCTTGGAAGTAAGGTGCCAAAGGCGTATCGATCAAAACAGTTTGATAAAGAGAATCCAAATCAGTAGCAATTGATAAAGTTGGCAAGGTATCAAACCAACCTAAAGGATGGCATCTCTCCAAGATTTCAGCTCTATCTCTCTCATGGATGGTACCTGTGATCATCAAAGCAACATTGTCAATCATGTAACCGTAAGTGATGAAATCCATGAATTGGGCCAAAGGCTCGGTTGCTTGGGCTCTGATATATCTGAATTGCTCATAGACATTATCACTTAACTTTTCTTCAATGATTGATGTGGATAAAGATGATGAGACATTTGATAAGAAATTACCGTAGTCAGTGGAAGACAATTGAAGTTTCAAATCCTCCAAGGTGTCACATTGGGTCAAATTGATGTATTGAGAGGATGTTAGTAGACCGTTTTTGTAGCCACGAACCATAGCTTCAATGAAACCGGTGTCAATGTTAAAAAACAATCCTTCCATTGTAAATGTTAGTATGTATATATGTCGTTATCAGGATGATGGTTGGGATCAAGAGAGTGTGCTTTCTGAAGAAGTGGGCTACAACAGAACAAATTATACCAAAAAGCAGCACATTTGAACTTTGTTCGGTTCGAAACGTACGCTTCTTCGCGGTGCAGAGATGTATCATTGGAAATGCGCACATCTGGTCTCCTCAGAGTGCACAACAAAACAGCGTAGTGGCTATATAGTGAATGAGAGATAGGGAGAGGACAACAGTAGAACAAGTTTACCCCTCCACTTAGACATTGCAGGCTCACACGTTCAAAATCAAGAAATATGTCAGATATATCATCAACTAGCTTGCTTTTGGAAACGCTATCGAAGGATTTGCACCCAGACGTTCTAGAGTTATTGAACAAGCACCTCAGATCGGACACAAATGACAACACCAACCAGTACTTGGAGTTTCTTAACGATCTTCTGATTCAAAATGACAAGGACCCGGATCGGTTGCTATCGACCGAGGTTAAACCTTCTTTAAATTCCGATGATGCAGGTGCCACCTTGATTGAACAGATAGCAGAGCTGGAATCACGTCAAAGATTAATAGAGCATCAAATTCAAAAGAAAGTTTATAATAACTTGGAAAAGGTGATAACCACAAAGAATGTTTACGATGAAAGCCTAAACGTGTTCAAAAATGATTTCAATGAAGCATGTGAGTTTTTATCAACTAACTTCAACAAGGATGAAGATGAATCCGCAGAATCCTTGGACGATAATGATAATGTTTCTATTTCTGATGCACATTTAAAAAAGGAACAGGTTAGTTGGAAAGAGCTATTCAAACAACATCAATTACAACAGCGACATAATGACAGCAATGGCAAAGGTGATTTGGATCATGGTCAGCAATCTTCCTCTATCATTCTTCAGAACATGGACAATATCATGGATATATTGGAACTACCTGCGCTAGCCAATGCATGCGTAAAGAGTGGATACTATGCCGAGTGTGTTGAGATAGCATCTCATGTTAGAAGATTATCAATTAGATACTCTGATCTGCCCATAATCAAAAAGGTTGAAAAGGAAATTCAGCTGGAAATTAAGGAAATGGTTAATGGTTTGATCAGATTGCTAAACACTGATTTGAAACAATCATCAATAATGAAAATCATCACTTATCTTAAGAGAATAGGAACTTTCCAAGAATCAGATCAGGATGAAAACAATCTTAATAACGACTTTTTACAAAAAATATTCTTCAAATCTAGATATCAGTATATTTTGAGTGAATTGGATATTTTGATGCCATTGAAAAGATCGAATTCCATCGAAAAGTACCTAAAAAGATGTTTGGAAGTTATCAGAGAGCACTGTTTCCAAACAATTATGACTTTTGAGTCCATTTTCACCAAGAATGATACCTCATCGGGACCTACTGGGGCTGCCCAATTGAACAACCTGCTCTATTCATTCATCAAATCTCTTATCTTGAATCTTTGTGATATACTAAAAGAGAACCTCCCATTGATCGATGACGCAGCCAGAGATGGATTACTCTTACAGTTAATATACTGCTCCCAAAGTTTGGGAAGAGTGGGAGGAGACTTTAACCTAGTTGTTTTAGATCAACTAGGCGGTGAAGCCAATGTGATAGACGAAACTAAATGGTTTTTGATTTTGAAGAGACAGAAGGAGTTGATCAAGTCATTGAACAAGAACATGAACGAATTGAACCTCAACAGTGGGAGAAGGGCCTCTTTACTTTCATAATTATCTGTGTATCTGTGTCTTGCCATAATGTATGTACCGGAAATCGAGTTCTCAAATGCCGAGGACGCGCTCGTAACCAAATGAAACTCCTGCTGCAGCCGCCGCACGCTCCAGTTTCAGGAGATGTTGTTATGATGCCTTTGACAGTAGTGAAATTCATCCTCTCCAAAACAAGTTGTTGATGTTGATCACACGCTACTTTATCACTCAACACTCAACTTACTCTCTACAGTTAGAACAGTACATCATTATCACTCAATCATGTCTGCTCAAGTATGTTCACACTTGCTTTATTCCTCCCATTGACTGCATGTCTCACTGCCTTGCTTCGGTAAGGACTCTTCCTCTAGTTACGTTTACTAACCTGCTCTGCCTTTTGAAATGCTCCTCTATAATAGATCAATGAGAAGACTCCACTGGTGGACCAGCCATTAGGGAAGCCTCTTGTTAATGGTAATAATGTGCCAGAAACACCACCATTGAGTGGCTCTGAAAAACAACCACAAAGCAACGAGAAAGATTCTGAGATCGCAAAGGAACCAAAACACCGTACGGGTGATTTCAGAGAAGTGCCACAACTTCAAGGTTCTCCCAAATTTGACTGGGAACATGTCGGTATCTACGTTGATCCTGAGAATCCTCCTCCTCTTGAAACATTGAAGGCTTTGAACAAGGATAGCTCTAACAAGATCTTGCAAAACTATGTTGCTGAAAAGTATTTTACTGATTTGTACTGGAATTGTTCATTAGCAATCGGTACTTGTCTCTTTTCTTGGTTTCTGGCAAGACTTGGCGGTGGATTCTTTTCCCTTTGTTTTGTTTTGATTTGTTCATCAGCTGCTTATCGTACTGAATTCAGAAGATTCAACAGAAACTTAAGAGATGACATGGGTAGAATGTCCGCCATTGAACACCTCGAAGATAAGTTCGAAACAATGGAGTGGTTGAATAGTTTCCTGGCTAAATTCTGGGTTATCTATATGCCCGCTTTATCTGATATGGTCATTACTCAAGCTAATACCGTTCTGAAAGATGTTGCACCTCCTCCTCCAATCGATAAGTTAACTTTAGATGAATTCACATTGGGTACTAAAGCACCAAGAATCAAGGCTATCAAGTCATTTGCTAAGTTAGGTAAGGACATGTATCAGATGGACTGGGATTTTGAATTTGCTCCAAATGACACGGATGATATGACTAGAAACGAAATCAAGAAAAAGATCGACCCAAAAGTTGCCTTAGGTATCCGTATTGGTAAAGGTTTTGTTGGTGCTAGTTTACCGATTTTAGTTGAGAACATGTCTTTCAAAGGTAGAATGAGAATCACCATGTCTTTGATGAACAGTCTACCTCACATCAAGATTGTGTCTGTCTCTTTCTTAGAGCCACCTTCTATTGAGCTGGCTTTGAAACCCGTTGGTGGTAACACCCTGGGTCTAGATATCATGTCACTGATCCCGGGTTTAGCAAGTTTTGTGAATACCATCATTAATTCCCAATTAGCCCCAATGTTGTATGCCCCAAACTCTTTGGATATCAATGTTGAAGAGATCTTCAACAATGCCGTCCCACAAGCTATCGGTTGTTTAGCAGTTAAAATTAGAGGTGTTGAGTATCACAAGAGTGCTGATATTAATCCATATGTCCAGTACTACTTACAAAAAGATTCCGCTACAAAATACAAGACTGACATCAAAACGAAGACAAATTGTGCTGTTTACAACGAAGAACAAGATATCTTGGTTACTTCATTATCTCAAAATTTGAATCTTGAGTTATTTGATTTCAATGATGGTGAGCCTGAATCTTTAGGTTTAACTTCCTTTGAACTAAATGATTTACTTCAGACAAGTTCCCTTGACTTTATCGAAGGTAAAATAACCAAGAACAAAAAGACTATCGGTAAAATCATTTACGATTTGACTTGGATTCCTGTTCTTGAAGGCGAAATTGATTCTGCTGGAAAGAAAGGTCCTGCTCCTGAGTCCGAGGTTGGTATTTTGGATTTTGTTCTTGTCAAGGCTACAGGTTTGGATCAGTCCAAATCATTGTTCGATAAACTTTCCACGTATGCTGAAATTTACGTTAACAATGAATTGGCCCAAAAGACAAGAGTTGTTAAGGGTTCTAATCAACCTGAATTTAAGGCAAGAATTGAAAAGCTTGTTGTTTCGAAGGCTATATCACCTATAAAGATTGTGATCAAGGATATTTCTTCTCATGGTGAGACCACTATTGCGGAATATGACTATCCTTCATTAAACGATTTACTATTTGGTGCTACTAAGTCCAACCCATCTTCTAACTTCACCAAAGGTAGCGGATCTTTCACTTACACTATCAACTGGAAGCCATTGTCTGCCGATGAGTTCGAACAGAATAATGGTTTTGTTCCACCAATTGGTGCCTTTAGAATTTTCATCAGCAAATGTGAAGGTCTCAAGAATCTTGAATTAACTGGTACTATTGATCCTCGTGTTGAAATTGTTACCAATAATCAAGTGAAGGGGTATACCAAGGTTTCTAAAGATACAACATCTCCTACGTACAACCAGGTGTTTTACGTCCCGATCGCTTCTCCAAACCAACCAATTTTGATTGAATGTGTTGGTGTGAACAAGGGAGGTAAAAAGTCAAAGCTTATTGGTAGAACACACCTTGATGCTTCGAGATTTTTCGTTGAGAATTATGATCCAAAACAGGACTCTGAGAATGGACCAATCAAAGCTCCACTCATCAATAGTAATCGTGAAACTTGTGGTTTCATTTATTACAAGGCTATCTATTGTCCATTGATTCCCGTTCTTACCCAGAATGAATTGCAACAACTGAATGAAACAAAGGTTGTGGATAAAGAAGCTGAATTGGAAGAATTGGAAGAGCAAACCAAATTTATGGAAGAGTACAAGAAAACTCCAAACAAGTTTGAGTGGTACACACCAGAAGATGAGAATGCTTTTGATACAAGCAAGGTTAAAATGCCATTCGATGAGCTTTTGAGCCATAATTCGGGGGTTTTGGGTATCACTATCTTAACTGGTAAAATCACCCAACCTAACTGTTATCTTCAATGTTTAGTTGATGAAAAGCCATACCCTGAAATGACTTCAAAGAAATCCCATGGGCACAAGTTGCATCCTTTCTCTGGTGGTGTCTTTATCAGAGATCTTCAAAACTCTATCTTGAACTTCAGAATTACCAAAGCTCCTATTGGCGTCACTAAGAGGGACGTTGTTGCTGTGAAAAATGATATCAGCGTTATTGAATTATTAAAGAAAGGCATCAACTCCACTGTTGTTTTGAATATCAACAATAACAAGATTGAATTACAACTTGAATATATTCCATTATCAATTTCTCTAGGTACAACTGAATCAATGGCTGATACCGGTATTTTGGATTTGACAGTTACAGGAGCCAAAAACTTGATGGCTGCTGATAGAAATGGATTCTCTGATCCATTCTTTATCGTCTCTGCTGATGGTTTCGAAATTTACAAGTCTACCACCATTAAGAAGACCCTTAACCCTGTTTTCAACGAAAAAGTTAGAATTCCAGTTGCTTCAAGAACAAGATCAGAAATATTGATCAAGATGCTTGATTGGGATATGGCTGGCGATAACGATGACCTTGGCTATCTGGTTTTCGACTCCACTCAACTGCCTGTTAACAAAGAGATTCCAATTGAGTTCAACCTTAACACTCAAGGATCTGTTCAACTCATTGCCAAGTTTACTCCTAAGTATATAAGCCCTGCTCTTACAGATGATGGTGATTTGGATATTCTGGGAGCTCCTCTAAAGCTGGCTGGTGCCGGTCTGAATGCTGGTATGGCAGTTGGTTCAGGAGCTGTTAATCTGGCTGGTGGTGTTGCTGGTGGTGTTGCAGGTGCTGGTGTTGGTGCAATTTCCGGAGTTGCCAATGGTGCAGGTGGTCTTATGAAAGGGTTTAAATTTGGCCACAGAAAATCTAACGATGTTTTAAGAGAAGATGCAAACGATGTTCATTCGATAAGATCCAGACGTATGCCATCATCTTCTCTCAATTCATCTCCAGCAAAGGCAAGAGTGTCTTCTGACATTCAATCTTTTGCGTCAACTAGTTTGAACGGTAATGCTATTCCTGGTAGGCTGACGGTTGTTGGTCTGAGAGGTGTTGAATCATCAGACAGCTTACTACTTAAGGTTCATCTACAGTCAGCTAACAAGGATAAGGAAATTCACAAGACAAGATCAGTAAAGCCTGCTGGCGGTGAATTGAACTGGAGAGAATCTGTTTCTTTCAAATCACCAACCGATGCCAAAATGGTATTCACTGTCGCTTCTCACCATAGACTTGGTAAGGATACCGAGCTAGGTTCAGCTGAGATTCTATTGTCCGAACATGTTGGTAAACATGAAGATTTTGAAGTTCCTTTGAATAATGGTAAGGGCAGTATCGTTGTCAACGTTCGTTACACTGTTAATTTTTAAAGGACCGTTTGTCATCAGTTAAAATAGCTGATTTCATTTCTATTGTATTTTGTTTTTTGTTCTCTATTTGGCCTGTATGATTTTTCTATGCTACTGATGCATATACTTGTTTTGCAATGCCTACGTTTACAATTCACTGTTAACTTCATAACTACTTGTAGTATATGTACCTAAACTAATGGATGGAGAATATTCTCTCAGGTAGCCACACAACAGAAAGGAACTTACTATCGGGTATATCTTACTTTACGACTCCAATGATATCAAACATAATTAATATATGTATGTAGATGCATGATGTATTACAGAAGATGCCAACTACCCGGCAATCATCGTTAATATCCCTCTCCAAAACCAAAGCAGAACAAATCTACAATTGTTCCCTTTTTGTCTCGTTCTCTTTTCGTCATTATTATTATTACTACCGTTGTTGTAACCATTCTCCTTGGTACTGTCATTGCCTGTGCAATGGTTGCCTTTTCTTCAGTTTTCGTTTCCGTCCTTCTTTGATTATATAAAATGCACCATTTTCCTCATCACTGTTTCTTGCATTAAGCGCTTTCAAGTTAGTATTGCCACCAATACCAGCCATATAGAAAGACGCAATAGAGCTACTTTGAGTTTCCAAGACGTCGTTCCTATCGTTCTCTAAAGAGGATGACGACTGGGCCATCATCGTGGATGCCGTTGATGATGAAGTGTCATCCTCGTTCATCTCTTGAGAGCCTAGATTTCTATCGGATGACGACAGCCCAACTGCTGTATCAAGCGTGCACGTTCTATGCGATGAACATGATCCTTGTGAAATTGTGAGTTTGGATAAGCTATCATCCAGTGATTTTTCCTCGTTTATATCAAACTCTTCATCCGATGAATGGTGGACGCTGTTGTTGTTGCCCTCGTTGTTCAGATGGGTATCATCGTGGTTGAATTTGTTTTCGTTATGAACCGAGGATACTTTGATATCCAATGACTTGAGTTGATATTGAATTGACTTGTCTGTAGAGTAGTCGTTGTTGTTGTTGTTGCTTGTGGTGTTGGTGGAGCTCTCGCTCTGGTAGACTTGGTTCCCTGGAAAATTAACATCATTTTGATTTTCGGATTGACAGCGGTACAGCTCATGTCTAAGATGATGATTGTAATGACGTTGATGTTGATGTTGATGTTGATGCTGTTGGTGCTGGTCATCATGATGATGATTATGTGAGTTGGTTGCATGGTCATTACCTACACCATGGTTGAGCGCTAGAATTTGTGGTCTTGGGTCATGAGGCCTGGCTATCTTGTCTACCAATGAGTCCCCATGTTTATAGTATATATAGTTATGTAGTGCCATAATACACACACAGGTATATATAATGATAACTAGCACGCTCTATGGCAAAAGGATGTGCCTCAGGGAAAGGTGAAGAGGGATCTCTGTTGTTATAAGTAACTGAATCAGGTTTTATTAGATTTGGAAACTGGATTCTCTATATGATTATATAATCAGGTAAGATAATTATCAACCTATAAGTGTCGAACTTGACAACGGAGACAGAAGAAAAAGGGAAAATTAACGGTTGATAATTGTTGATGGAGAACCTTTGGGTGAGTGATTTAAAGGGGATTATGGTATTTCGAGGATATAAGACTAAAAAATAATATGATACCTTCAGCTTGACAACGGTGGAAAAGAGAGGAAAAGAGATGATATACAGTCATATATATAAATAATAGTGGAGAACAGGTTTGACAGGACTAAAAATTCTATTTCCTAATTGTATATTAACAAACCACCTTTGAAAAACCTAGCATTAGCAGAAAAGACGGGTTCCTTTTTTGGTGCTGTTGTTCTCTGACATGCACCACCTCCCCATTCAGCTCCATTCACTCCCTTTCAGCCCACAATTTCCCCTGCTGCTGGCTGAGCCATTATCACAAAAACACAACCACATTATCTGGGCGACACAGAGAGAACACACTTTGGCTGTCCATTCAGGACACGCCTATTGCACCGAATGGAGCCATTCTGAAAAGTCGAACCATTTTCCACTTGCGCCGTCAGCCGCGCGGAACAGGCTCCCCGGCCTCTCCCGTGCAAGGAGGTGCAGGCGGCTCATTTCAGGATCACGTCTGTTACTGTTACTCCCAACTTACGCTTTTATGGATAACTATAATCTAGTATACTATTAATGTGTCTTTATACAAATAAAAGTACCGCATGTCCCCCATTCTGGTGTCTGTGTCTGTCTATATTAAGTGGGAGTGTCCGTTTTATAATATGGTATGATATTTATAGGGAGAATAAATTGATAAATGTTTTATGAAAGGGTGGGTTGTGGTTGGATTGAACAGAGGATGCCATACCACTCCTTGTGATTGTCCTTGTTGTTTGTTTCGATTCTTGTAAAAGAGCAGTCACTTTGGGTTTCCCGAATTGCGCACATGATTGCCCTCAACAAATTCCCTGGCTCGGCTTGGTTGAAGATTGAGATGCCATAAATATTCTGGCATTCCGAACTAAAGTAATACGTCTCTATGGATCTCTTCATCATAGTTTTGTATGCAAGAATCTTTGAATAGCTTGATAACACCAGTGATAGTTTTCATATAACCATCTGAAGACTAATCAACTTCATCTTCTAATTGTAACAGATTGTTCTTTCTTCTTGTGATAAATGACACTGGACTAATAGCCAAGTAATAGTACCTTGTGTCAACTAAATCAGTTGATCTACAGCAACATTGGAAAACAAAATGTTTAGGACAAAATAGTTTCTTCAACAGCTTGATTCTAAACAGTTCTAACTCCTTTTCAGTAACAGGTATTGAGAACTCCTCACAAAGTTCATTAGGATTGCATTGATCATCATCATCGTTTTCTTCTTCTTCTTCCTTCACATTTTTTGCAAAAATCTCAACTTCGAATTCTTTTATTGGTTCTTCGTCACTGCTGATATCATCAAATGTTAATGGGAATCCACGTTGAGCACCAACAGACTCATTCAAGATATCAAATCTTTGCATAAGGTCCGGATAAGCAATCACTGAAGTTTCTTTATTGCTCAAATCAAAGCTTCCCTCTTCTTCCTCTTCATCATCCTCTTCATCATCGTATTCTTCATATTCCTCAGCATTGTGTACAAAATGTTCCTCTTCAATTTCACCTATAAGTTCAAGATTAGATTCATAATGTTTCAAACTTCTAAAGGAACTTTCAATTGGATTACTTGAATTATATGGAGATCCAAACACTTTGAGTTTATGTAGTTGATTTCTTGGGGTTCTTCTGAATTGAGTCGATCTTTTCTTCTTCTTCATATTGAGCGCTGGAGTGAGATTAACTGTAAATGAAACGTTCATAGAGTCATTTTGATTTTGAGTATCCGATAATTCGTCATCTTCTTCTGTGTTATATGGATTTGTACTATCGCCAAGCTCAATAAATTCAACGTCTTGTTGTTCTTCAAGATTTCTAGCATATTCATAAAGATTGAAAGGATTCTCTAGGTAACTCACTTGGGCCTTATCAATCTCAGTATCAGATAATGACCCATTAGTGTTATATGACCATCTATTCGTTCTTGCATTGTGCTCAGAGGTTCTTCTAGCAATTGATTTTCCTGAGGAGGATCTTGACATTGCTGCTCCATCATCAAAGTCTGCATTTTCAAGAGGAGATAATTGAGGTCTGATTGGTAACGCAGAAGCAGAACGTATAACAGATTTTAAGTTCTTTTTAGCACTTCGTATGTTGACTTCATCGGAGTATTCATAATTGATGGTCTCTTTGAATATCATGTCGTCATTATAGTCAGATTTGTTTTTTTGTAGTATGAAACCAATGTATGCATGCAATTTATCATTTTGTAATTGGAGGGATTTCAATTGAAATTGGAGCTTAACCATCTCTTGAGAATATTTCTGTTCTAAGCTTTGAACTTCAATATCTTTAAGGATCTTATTGAAACTACTATGTCTATAACTGGAGTGTCTCGAACCTTGAATCGCTGATGGGGATCTCAAGCTACCAAAAGCTTTCAATTCATCCGCCAAAGATTGTTTCATATGCTCCAATCCATCTTGATCTTCAGCAGATTCTAATGACAAACTTGAGCCTTCAAAATTGCTGGCACATTCAGAATCAGAATCAGAGCTATCTTCATGTGAATGATCTTTTCCATCTCTAAACTCACCAATTTCATAAACAGCCAGCTGATATTCTTCTTTAAGTTGGTCAAAATTTTGCTGTAGATCATTCCATCTTTCTTTCAACATTTCAAGTTCATCGATGATAATCATTTTTGAGTGGTTTTCGAGTTCATTTTCCTTTTTCAAGATGTTGATTCTTTTTTGTAATTTTTCCACTTCTTCTTTATATTTGACAGTGTCATCGAAACTATTCAATGTGGTTGTACTGGTATTATTATGAATCATTTCAAGAGATTTATGATCTTCTCTTGAACTTTGTAGTTGCTTATTCAATTCTTTAACTTTTTTCTCCAATTTTGTCTTGATCTTCAACCAATTCTCAAATTCAACCTGATTGGTTTCTCTTTCGGTTCTTAATTCATTGACTGCGAGACCATTTTCTTGTAAAAGTTCGTTAATTCTTACATTTTTCAAAGCAATTGATTCATCCTTGAGTGATATTTCCTTTTCCAATCTTTCTTGTTCTCTAATCAAATCTTTATTTTTGATAATGGAGTCAGCAAATGATCTTTCAAGTTTTTTGAAATCAGAATTCCACATATCGCTTGATGTTTTACGAATAGGCGAAGACATAGCAGATTGATGATTATCCATAAAAAGGAGCTTATCCTGTAGTGGTACTGCTGAAACCATCTTTACGCTAGAACTTGGTGTTGTTATTCTATTCAAGTGAATGTTTTGTCTTTGTGTTTGTAGTTTATTGTATATGACATCAGGTGTTAAGTTTTCATTATCCACCGAATCTGTCATCATTTATATGGTTTTGAAGCAAACCCCCCCTGAAGTTGAAAAAAAAATAGCAGTGAAGACCTTGAACTCTTATATCGATAGCAAAATTGACGAGAGTGGTGAGCGGTAAGCGGTAAGTGGTAATTGGTAAGCCGAAAGGGAATGAGGGATATCTGGATGTGATAAGGCTAATTGATGAGACTGGGAAAGGATGACCAAAAAGACTAGTTAGAGAAAGAATGTGTAATGAAGCCAAATCCAGTGCAATTCCCCTTTCTGTTCCCTGTTGGAAATGGCTCCTTTGTTTTCATTTTAAAAATAAAAAGATCTCAATCGGGCAATTTGCTATGGGGTTGTTGGGGAGACGGCCGCGTCGACCGCTATACACACGCGTGCGTCGATCGACCCGTCCGCTGCTGAACGCGGCTCAGAGACCAGAAATCGGCCCATCTTCCAAATTCCCCAGGTTTGGTGGCTAGCATTGAAATAATTATTTTAGTGCATACCCCTTTCTCTCACTACTGATATATACATGCTGAGTATTATATATTAGAATGATAATCCCATGTATATTATATATGTTGGGTATCGAACCACTTTTGTGTAACGCGTCAGTTTTCTCTTTGTTTCAGGGAATTTGTGGGGGACGACGCTTAGGGTCTCTGGTTTACGTGAATTTGTTATACGTTGCTATAGGTTGTTACATTTTGCTTCAGATGTATATACCATACCTTTTAATTAGTTATTCTTTCCTTGTGATTCTATATATGTGCATCTCCGGTGTGCTGTTGAGGTACCAGATACTCGCATCCTGCGCAGAGTTGAGCAAAGAAGACATTGGCTCTTTGGATTTGATGATACTCCAATCCCAGATTTGGTCCTGCTTAGCCATCTCCAAATAGTCTTCCCATGTTTTATTCGTGTCCATGTTCCTGAGAGTAACTGCAACATACGCCGTATCAACTTTACCGTATTTATCACCGTTATTTTCACTCATACATTCTGCAATAACATCCGCCAAATACGGAATCGCAGAAGAGTCGTATGTAACATCTGCTGCAACTAAAGTATCAATACGTTCCTTGGGTAGGTCATCTTCCCCCCACCAAAGCTTGGCTGTATCTATTTTGTCAGATTCTACGGGGTTAATCCCATTCAGATCAAATGTGTATGCAATGTTATCTAGCAACTGAGGATTACCATCGGTCATGATGATCTTCTTTAACCCAGAGTAATACTTGAACAATGACATTCCCACCAATCCCGTTCCACATCCAAGCTCCATTACCGTTTTACCCATGAAATCTTCCTTGATATTATATTGGTCATCATCATCACATTGTAAATTATTGAGCAAAAATTGTGCCAGGTACGATGATGCCTCCCATGTTCTCAGACCAGTGGTTCCAAAACCAGATATCAAATTAGGTGATTCTCTTATAGTTATACATTTATCATTTGATGAATCCATTGCATCCGGTATCAAACAGTATGATATATGATCAAATTCAGTGGCATCGGTAGGTGGTTTCGGCAAGAGTTCAAACAAAAGTTCGTACATTTCGTCAAATATTTCACTATTACCATTGCTTTCCATTTGCTCAATTAGATTCTTAAGTACCGTTTTAGCATAATGTGGATTATATTGTGATATTGTTCTCAAAGTTTCAAATATCTTTACTTGATCTTCAGATTCAATATGCAGATTACCTTCTGCATCATTCGTGAATAGGCTTGCTAAATTCAAGTATGAAAAAGGAGCCCTTTGCCTTATTCTTCTTAAAAATGTATTCATAGTGAAAAATGCTCAACTTGTTATAAATCAATGATAATTTCTTACAAACTCCACTCCCTTTTGATGTGATACGAGCGGTGATGTCTACGATGGTTTTGTCTGGTGGAATGAAAGAACAAAAAAAATCTTTTCAGTGAGAACGGAGATTTTCAGCCGTAAAACCTCCGCTCATAAAGATCCTCCGAACATTCCCACAAAACTACTGGAAAGAATGTATAATATATATAAATAATGTATCTATATTTCACGCATTTACTGCATTTGGTGCTAAACAGAAAATAAATAGTTTCAAAGCTTTTATTTCTAAGAAAAGCGCACATACTATAGACACACCCAAGCCGGTTCCACAGTATATTCTTCACCTTCACTTGTTTAAGCAACAGTACCAAGGACTCTTAGCCTCTTGATACCACCATCTGGAATCATGGTCACCTTGATATGGGTGAAAGCTTTGTTCAATGACACATCGTAGTCATGTTCTTTATCAGCACTTGTCTTTGACTTATCAACGATAGATTCCCAAGCAGAGTCATCACTGCTTGGTGATTCCGAGGAGGAGACAATACCATGGACAGCAATATACTGAGGGAAGTTACCTCTGAAATGAGCAGTATCAACGGTGACCTTCTTAACATTGGTCTTGTGACCTAACTTGATAATAGCCCAATCAACATGACCTGGATATCTGGATCTCTTAGTCTCCCAACCATCAGACATGTCATGTCCTCTACCTGGCAATAACAAATTATCAGCAGAACCGAAGTGTTGATCTGAGAATGAGACACAAACACCACCTTGAACAGCACTAGCAGTATCCAACAAAGCAGATGTATCCAATGGAATAACAGGGAAGACAGTACCGTAAAGTCTGAATCTTGCAATACCACCATCTGGGTACATTTGTAATTTCACGTGGGTGTATTTCTTTTCGGTACTTTGTTCTCTGACAAAGAATTGTCTCTGACTTGGACCACATTCCATCTTTGGAATAACAGTGTCCCATTCAGCATCCTGATATTGAGAATCATCAGCCAAAGTTGTTGCTTCAACAGAGATGAATGGAGCATGGTTACCGTTGAAAAAAGCTGTATCAACTTCACAACCGATCAAAGATGCAGAAGAGACACCCATCTTTAAGATGACCCAGTCAGATTCAGCAGTGTTGTGTCTTCTAGTTTCCCAACCATCATACCAAGCACCTGCGTATGTGAATCTTGTAGCATCTCTAATTGGGGCCTTTGGCTTAATCAAGTTTTCAGCTGCTGCAAACCATTCATCAGAAAATGCAATGATCTTTCCTCCTAATTTTTCACCAACGATATCTATCAGATCAAACTTTCATTTCAATATAGTTAGTATCAATGATCATAAATGGATCAAGCATCGCAATAGAAGATGTCTCAATACTCCCGCAATGAGCTTTTACGTACCGGTATATCTTTGAACAACTTGTTCTTGAAACTTCTCTTCTGAGTAAACTGAAACTGTTCCTGACATTATTTCGATATTAAAACTCTTAAATATGGTGTAATATAGATGATGGATCTAAGTTGACAAAGCACAATCCCCTTAGTTTGTAGAAATACAAGAAGAGGGCCTTTCTGCTTCTCCTCCACCTCCACCACCTCCATCTCCAACTCAGCAAGATCCCAACTGTGGTGAGAATCTGTTGCACACCGGTGATCACCGTCTCGCCAAATTTGGAATTTTTCGTTCTGATAACGCGATGGACCACCGGGTGCCCGATCAGAGTTAGAGTGACGAACTACTGTTTGATCCATATCATACACCACAATTACTATCTTCTATAATTGTGGTGCCTGATGGCTGAAGATTGCTGTTGCTAATTACTTGAAGCTACAATTATATCGATAAAAAAATATGTAGCATTAGGAAATGAAGACCAATACTATGAATCTGAGATTAGATTAGGTTGATGGAATCGTGCTATATATACATCACAGTTGAACTAGGCTTTTGCCGTTCCAAGATGACAATTTGAACTCAAACACATTGGTTTTTGGCTTTTCAGTCAAATCATCAGAAGAATGCAAGTCCTTTTCTATGTATTTGAGATTACCAGACTTATCAACAATGATTATCGTTTGAGCTCTCGTGCCATAATAGGATCCACGAAGTGGTAAACTGGATACCTTAACAAGCTTGTTGCCTGTAGACTCTTTTGAGCGAATAGGAGGAATGAAAATCGAGTTTGGCATTTGCTCAAATGCTAAACCATCTGACAGTTGCTCCCATTCGTTTGGATCCGTTGGATTGGAAACCGACAATAGATCAAAGCAATGGTCAATAAGTTGATCTTCCGTCCATGAAAATTTCATTGCACTGGAGACGAGCTCATTCATCAGCTGCTTTCCTTGCTGGACCTTTGGCCATGGGTTTAGATATAGAGAGTTTGATAATCCGATAGTTTCTGAAACGGTGCTATGATCATCACCGCAACCAAAAACAGAAAGTACCCCATCCACCTTATTGGAAATGATCTTGAGTGGTTCGATGCTGTTTGTTTCATTGTTGAATCTCAAGATTCCAAATAATAACGAAAATCCGCCAACATTTTCAAAATTGTTTGTCTCTTTTCTAATCTCAGCTTCCCATTCACTAGGCTCCAGCTCCGAGTGCAGAAACATCTGGGGTATTTTGCCTCTTGATATCTTACTGGTTGGATCCTTCAAGTAACTCTCTCTGTAATTGACCAAGACTGCAATCCTGCCTGATTTGGTAACACCTATCCAAGTCCCATGCTCAGATCTTGCCATATCCAGCGGGGTAAGGACATTTTCTGTGGGGTCGACAAAAGATGCTGGTTGAGTAGGCCTGTAGAAGAATTCGTCTCTATTTGAGAGCAGTATCAGTGGATAATCAGGATGCAATTTTGATGAAATTAATATACACATTGTCTGGTTTGGTATAATTCATACATTGGGAACGACCACAAAAAAGTTCAAGAGGCAAATCTGGAGAAATGCGGTTCTATATTGCCCAAAAGAGACGAGGTTTGTGCAAAAATGAGCTCACATTCACGCAGCGCAGACAGAAAAGGAACTCCTTATTTCCGTGAACGGCTGCAGTGAGTCCAGCTATCTCACACTAGTATATATTTATTCAATCATATTTTATATAAACCTGAGTTGCCGAGATAGCAATAAATATAGATATAGATATAGATATATCTACAAGAACAAAAAAAATCTATATACAAGCTCCCTCCAATAATTACCAAATGACTCTTTGAGGGAATGGTTCGTTTGGCCAAGAGAATTCGAAGGTCAAAAAGATAACATACAAAGCTTGTGTCCAGAAAAAGTTCCAAACAGCTTCGATACTCAATCTGATAACATTGTTGTAAGCACCAAAAATAGGGAATGGGGCTAACGCTTCCTCATCAGGACTAATCAGCAATCTGAAAAACACAAAGACTGGAATGAAATATCTAGGTTCGAATAATGGAGATGGGACAAGTGTGAAGAAAGCGCTTCCACCAAGGGCCAACAACATGATATAAGAAGAAGAGGTTAGCTTTTCTTTGTTTACATTCTTCATAACCATTTTGTAGACGGTATAACATGAGAAATGATAAGCAACGATGCACTTGTACTTGGAGTATTCATCAGCAAATATAATGGATCTAATAATGTAGAAAGTGTAGTGTCTGTTATCTGCCAAAATGAATGGATGAACAATGGTGAATTCGGAAACGATATATATCATTGCTGGAATCCAAGTCAAGTTGAATAATAGACCTCTCAATCTGAAAAAGTTATCAACAATGTACCCATAACAAAAGTTATAAGAAAACCAAAGAGGAGCAGTAAAGACTGTCAAAAATGTACAGCAATAAAACATTTGAACAGCATGGAATGCAACTTCATGATTTTCTTTATCACCAAATGTAATACCCCCGTTATAAACCAGAAATCCGGCAAACAAAACAAAGTTGAAAAGGAATGGAATCAGCAAAACAAAGTTCTTCAGAGACTGCTTAATGAAAATAACAATATCTTCACGGAAGCTTTCATAACGATACAGCTCCTCTTGCTTGATCTTATAATCGATTAGTGCAACCATTAAAAAGGCATTCCAAACGATGTTTGTTTGTCTGAAGGTTATACTCAACAACCCAACAAAAGCGGCCAATGATGAGTTCAAGAGTGGATACTTAAAAGGGTCCAAAATAATTAAGGTATAAGAACCGACTAATAAGACAGCTGACCAAACATCAGTATAGTATAGTGAGTAATAAATGGAAATCAAAGGACTCAAGAAAAGTGATAGAGAACTGAAAGACCATGTTTTGTAGCTTTTTCTGATGACAATTGTCAAGAAGCAAAGAACTAAACCTCCGATAAAGTTCACCAATCTCAAGTTTTCAAGTGTGCAACCAAAACCCAACACATTGGTATAGAAGTAACCTAAATAGTATAATCCAGGAGGGGTTGTGATCTTAGGATTCCAATAACCGAAGTTTCCATCGTGGAATTGGACACTTTGTTCATAGTGAAAGATTTCATCCACGAAAGGATAGTCAACCTTGGCGACCACGTCTTGGAAATATGATTTGATCGGAACAACGAATGCAGCACTCGAAAGTGCCTCCACTAGGTCAGTTAATGCGTCCATTGAATACCAAACTGCAATCTAGTAAAAGCTGTAGATTCAAGGAAAAGAACCATAGGAAACGATTTACGTGAATATTTATATACTGATCGGCTTGCCACTCCGTCGGTGCTCTTTGAAATTGATGATTTGCCGTCAGAAAAAAGTCTCGGATAGAATTCGCATTGTTTTGAACCGAGCTTTTGTACCATTAAAGACGCAATTCGGTCAGTTAAGAGCGTTTTTATCTTGCAAACTGTGCTTCGGTCACACAAAAATGAAAACTGTTTAGTATGATGATATATAGGAGAAGTTTATTTCTGCAGTTTTGGCTATGGTTAATATCATTATCGTCAGCATTGGCAGGAAATTCAACATCAGACACAGACGAGTGGCCCACCTTATCCGCAACTAGGGCCGTTGCATTGAGAACACAGAGAGATATTTCTGCAAACATAACTGTTTCTTCAAATGCAGTGATTGGTGTGAACTTAACAGAAGTTTTGTTTCAATTGGAAGGTTACAATTCAAGCTCTCTAGACGATTTCAGAAATTTGCTGAATGTTGGGGTGCAAGCGTTTGCTTTAGATTTGTATTATAACGAATATTACAATGATTGGGGTCTATGTCCTCAGTCATTGTTTTCTAATTCATCATCAAGATCTTGCGGAAGCGTATCAACATTCAATATCACTTCTTTAGTGACTGTTCTGAACGACTTCTTGTCCATAACACAGACAAAGCTAAGTACAAATCCTCTCTATCTTTTGCTCAGTTTGAACTCTATCAATGTATCTCGGTCTGAATCACAAACGGGAATCACTAACTTATCGGATGAACTAGATTCCATCTCATACTCTGCAGTTTCTGCTGGTTTATCAGACTCAAAAGTTCCGACCCTGCATAACATGTTATTTTCGGATTTGTCTAGAGTGATACCCATTGTGATGCAAAATAACCTTCCACACACGTCAAGTTTTGCTCTGGACCTGGACGGTGCATCTCCATCATTTTTCTTTTCCAGCTCGTTAGATAGTACTGGATATAATCTGACTACTTTATCCACTGTTTATCAAAGCTCGAAAAGTTTATTGGATTCAACCGTATTGGATTACAACTCAACAACATTCAAGTTCTCATACGACTCAGAACAATATCCATATTCCATTCAAGATTTTTCAAACTCCTTACTTGATGGCTACTCGCCGATAATCAGCCATTCATTTGAATCGATCAAGGATATATCAAAGTATTTGGAGTACTCCTTTTGGTCATGGTCTTCGAATCAACCTAATCTCACCACATCATATAATAGTACATATACTTCATCATCTGACGACAGCAGTGACGAATACACAGACACTAACAGATGTGCAATCATAACCAGAACCGGTTGGGTTACAGTTTCATGCTCAGATCAATATCCCTCATTCTGTCAAAACAAACACAACGCAACTTCATTTGCTTACATCGAAAAGCTTAGTGACTACGACACTGGTATAGCTGCCTGCTCAAAAGTGGATGGCAGTGATAGCTGGCAGATGGCAATACCAAAATCAGCAGGTCTGCAAAAGCAACTTATAGATGAGATACCATCCAAGATCGTAGGAGGATGGATTGATTTGAATTCTTTAAGTGCGAGAAATTGCTGGGTTATAGGTAGTTACGCAGAATGCCCCTACCAGAAAATAGAAAGCAAGCATGTTTTTAGAGAGATGATTACTCCTAGCTCAGTTTTATGCTTCCTTTTGTTATTGCTGATTCTGTCTCTTCACTTTGACAGTGTTCCAATACATAGAAACAGAAATCATTGGAAGAAAATTCTGCATGAAAAGTTAAAAGACGAATTCGAGGGGGTTTCGTCATAGGGTATTAACGACGTTTTGTCTCGTGTACATTAATCATATTAAAGGTTTCATATGTTTTTATGTATTTGTAGAAGATGTAAAAAAAAGATTATTCAAACAAAAAAATGCTGTACTCACTCAGTTCACCTGATTGCTTCAAAACTACTATCAACCCCTTCTTCCAATCCAATCAACTCGCTTCCAAATAGACCATTATCGTATTCTCCGTTTTTCAATTTATAGCTAGAACTCCAGACTGAGTATATTCTAACCGACTGGTCACTTACTGCTGTGCAAACAGATTTGAAATCATTGGAGATGTCCGCTGTCAAGATCCTCAAGCTCAAGTTTGTATGTGCCTGAGTCTTGACTCTCATCGATGGATATGAGTAGACCGTGATCAAGTTTGTGCCTTTCGAGTTTGAATCACCAAACCCGAATGTTGCCAACAACTCCTTTTTGGTTCTAGACCAGACCAATGAGGTAATTTGACCCTTGGTTAAAAAACTATTGATCAAAGTTCCGGTGCCGGTATACCAAAACCGTATGTGTCTATCATTGGATCCGCCACCGGTAGCAAGAACGTTTGGCATCCATGGGCAATAAGCAATTGCTTTGACCGCAGCTTCATGACGCAAGGTATACTTCAACACTGGGCATTCAATATCTGATATGTCCCAAACGGTACAGCAATTATCGTTACCTCCGACACTCATCTGCTTTCCATCTGGGCTTACATCAATACCACATATCTGTTGGCTATTACACTTCAATATTCTGATTAACGAAAGTTTGTAGTTACAAGGAGTATCATTGCCGCCATCTTTTTCAACATGGTACAAGGTAAGATCTCCCATCTCATCTCCTGCAAAAAAATATGTTGTTTTAGGAATCCATTTGATACAACACACTCCTGTACTTTCTTTGAGAATTGCAGCGACCTCTATATTTCTTGTCCTAGGAGAGTATATGATTATTCTCCCAGCTTTAGTTCCGACAGAAAGAATATCATCATCACCGAAAGAAACACACGATATCATTTCACCAACAATAGACTGTAGAGGTACGGTTTCCTTTCCCTCGCACCAAGTATACGTTATTGTTCCCAATCCCACAGCAAGCAGTCCATTCGTATTCGACCATGCTATGATGTTGGAATAAAAATCATTTCTTAATCCTGGAGCATTGAGAACTGTGAACGGTATAATAGGGATACTTTGTTTAATACCATATGATTTGGATTCACGTCGCCCAAGGGTATTCGATATTGAGTCCTTGCCATCAATGGAAGAAGGCTTCTTCTTCATTTTTGTAAACTTCAACGGCTGGAAATTCAAGATTCTGCATTTAAGTTTGATACCCAAAGCTTTTGCAACACCTTCCTGAAGTTCTTGATTACTTGACGCTGTACCCGTAATGCTTTTTGTTGTGTATATGCTAGGTTCATCGTTGTCAGTGGAATCTGCGGAAGCCGTGCCAGTGGAAAGTGCTCCTCGACGAGGAGATGTTATGACCTCCATATTTGATCCCACTATAAAACTTTCATCTCTCAAAACAAAAGAATGGTCAATGTTGTAGTTTTCATTCAAGGAATAATCATTTCTATCACTAGGGTTATTGTTAGAAAGCCACTTGCCTGTTTTGGATAAATCTTTCCCATAGTTTCCACGATATCCCATTCTGTTGTCATCTTGAAGTGTGGAAATGAACCTATCAGTTATTATATTATAACTATCCTTGACTGATTGGCCATGATTAGTTTGTGATTTTAGTAATAATCTTGGCCGTTTTTGGGCAGGAAGTTCATTCATTGTTGATGCTTTTGAACTGTATATGAACCCAATGACTATTGGTAGCTAGCAAAGGGGACGATGCTGAGCTTGTGAAAGCAACTATGTGTGTGCGTTTTCAGAGCAGAAAAATGTCTTAAGCAAGAAATCACCAATAATACAGGTGAAACTGATAGTGATATTAGCTCCAAGAAACTAATGAACTTCTGTTGTGAGTCAGGTACTCGTTCTATAACGAAAACACAAAGGGATCAAATTTTTTATCCTCTATAAGTTACCCCGTTTTTTTCTTTAGATCCATTTTTTTGACCGCGATAAGGATGATACTTAAGGGAAACGGGAGGTTTCTTGAGAAGTTGGGGTTCATAGCGGCAAGTGGTACAAGTGGAAGTAATATAATATATATATTGAGCTTAGCAAACAATGGGGCACATATGAAAGAAGGAGTGCATATGTTGTATACGTAAAAAGAAGAAAGAAATTAGAGAGCAACATTGCAAGCAAATTAGTAGGGAAAAAACCTTTCAAGGAAACATTAACATTCAAGGGAGGAAACACACAATTTGGTAAGTATGGAATATGGTATTGACTAAACACTGAAACTTTCAGCATGGAAATGGAAGCCACAATCATTAGCCCATAGTCTAACTTTATCAACCAATCCTACTGGACCGGCACCAATAACCCAAATGGTTTCATCCAACTGACCTCCCTTAGTTGCAAATCGTTCTTGTCTATTCTTGATAAATTGGTCATTAAAAAATAGCTCATCCTCCACATCTTCGCCCAGTAATCTACCATTCGATTTTTTGAATTTCAAAGAGTTGAGATCATTTGGATTCTCTCTTGCCTTTTTGGTTATCTCGTTACAACAAACTGCTTTACCGGAATTCAATTCAACCAAAGGTCCAATACATGACGATCCGATACACCAGTTGTAGTAATAAAGACCTAATTTGGGTCTACCAAATTCAATTCTACATGCGAGTCCTTTCAAAATCCAATAGTCAGATAAATCGTCATACAAGCCTGATGACGAGCCTTGGGGACTAGATGAAGTAGTGTTCTGAAGGCCCTCAATAAATGAAACATCCGAGGCTCCACCAGAAAGCCCCCATCCAGGGTTATTAGCATTGGGGTACAACAATGAAGTGTTGAGATTCACTCCCACGCCAGGGGAGTAGATATTGATATCACCCGAAGTGGCAGTTTTCACAGATGAAGTGGAAAAAGAGTTGCACGATTTCGAAGGTCTACAACTCTTTTCAAGTTCCAAATCAACATTTTCGAACTTTCTTTCATCCGCAAATGAGTAACCTGTGGCGGCGTGATGGTTTCTTAATGCGATATAACTGTGTCTGTTTATATTGGCCAACCTTTCGAATCCCAATTCTGGATCAAACATTTGATTAAAATCAATCTCATTGTTGGAAGTGGATCCATAGTTGATACTTGGTGAAAACTTGGCCGATTGAAGCTCGTTGGAAGAAGTTGCTTCGGCGCTTTTAGCAAGTTTTTCATGAGATGAGTACTCACCATTTAGCATCATTTCTTGCTCAGATATCTCAACTGCTTTTCTTCTTCGATGTAGCTCTTCAACAGCTCTTTTGAAATTTTCTTTCTCTTCTTCTGCATATGCTCCGGTCACAAAAATATCAATACAATCGTCATTGACCAAAACGTTCTGGAAATAATCTAAAATCTTCAAATCTTCATGATCCCTAATGACCCATATAATTTTAACCATGGCACCGTTATAACTCAACGTTCTCAATATGGGAAGAGCAAAGCTGATAGCAGAACCACCAACAACAATCAAACATTTCTTCACATTGGTTTTGAAAAGTAATGATTTCGGGTTGGGATTCTTGATGGTGCTGAGAAAATGCAAGTGTGGAAGAAATGACCCAGTTATCAAGTATTTCTTTCGGGAGTCCAAGTTGAATTTACCCTTTCTCACAATAAGTTTTTGACTGCTATCGATTGGTAAAGTGGCCAATGTAAACGGATGTTGAATTGGAGCAAAGATATTCTTCCAGATCTGTTTGAGATAGTTATATCTATCAAATTCAACCATTCTGATGTGACAACCTGGCAAACCTGACTTCACCACGATGGATTCAGATGGGATGGTGACTAATATCAGATTGGAGGAAATTTCAACTGCCTCCACATTTGATTGTCTCGTGATCCCAAATCTGTAAGCAACTTGAGCAAGCAGGATAAGACAATTTATAGCGGTTAAGATTGGAATCTTGGGTCTCACATGGAAGTATAGCGTAATAACCACCACCCAAGTGAAAATATAGTGGTTGATATAAAAAAGGTTATAGCACATTCTTCTAACAAATGGTAAAGAGGTGAGAAAAATGATAATGAATGCGGACATTGCAACAACACCATTTAGGTTATCCGGTCTCCAGATTTTGGAAATAGTGTCACGTTTGAAAAATATTATCACATAGAATACTGTATGGAATGCACTTTGTAAAACCACAATTCTTGAAAGCCATTTATGAATAGGAATTAGCGACAAATATAATGTTTGGGGTAGTGGCGATGGTCTAAGGGTCAAAAACAAGATCGAAGGGAGGCAGTAAGTTGCAATTCTACCCAATCTTGCAGCTATGAATTGAAGGTCACCATAAGTTTGTAGAAGCGATAGTGGTATCATAACAGCAGACCAGAATATGATGATCTTGACAACTGGAAGGTGTAAGACGAATGAACTGCTTCGAAGTCTCCGAAGTTTGATACGTCTGGCTATTCTACTATGTATACCAAAGAACAGCTTCTTCGATATTATATTCCAATACGGCAGCAATAGGAGAAACAAAATGGTGATGGCAAATGTGGCATATCCATAGTTCAATGTCAATACCTTTCGTAGGCCTTTACGTTGATTCGAATCACTTCTGGAAGGCACTTCTGGTATCCAATTTGGTACGAGATTCATGACTGTATCAATGAATGAAGGTTCTGTTAGTTCTGCCATTTTGAATAAGTTTCTATAATATAAAACAGTTCAAATTTATCATGTTAAATATCCGCTTAATTGTTGATCTGTTAATGTGAATATATGGCAATTTACAATGGTCGTGATCTAAGGGCAAATTGAAGGTTAACAATATGTAACAGGGCTTGAAAAGAACGATGTGTGGTGTGGTGGAGTGTGGCGTAGCTTTAGTAGGGTATTCGATAACAGATATGAATTGCTATCAATGATAATGATTCGAGTCAAACAAGTCAGCTATCAGACAGAGTCTATGAGAAAGGGGGTAATGTTGAATCTGTTATTGTGAGATACTTCCGATATGTGCGTGCGTGCGCTGACTGATTGAGTAGCTGGAGATAATGACTGGTGTTGTTACGTAACGAGGTGGATATAAGACTAAGATGTGTCTTGGCTGACCATTTCGATTATCATACCAACTAACTGGTTCTTGAATGCTAGACGAGAATTAACGAGCATATTATCTCGAAAGGAGCACAACTTGGTTACTTTACTCTAGCCAATAAGATGCTATGGGTTGAAATGTCCTGCTACATGTGGCATATGGGACCATGTACTCTCATGTTTAGCACAATAAGAGGGTGTTGCGGTCTATTAAGAAACCAACAAGCTTTGTTATTTACACCCATAAAATGAAACCATTCTCTAAGCACTTATCGACTATAATAATCCCCATTCCATCTCTTCTTCTGAGTACTTCCACTTGGATCAGATCAAGTATTGTTAAGTGTGGGTATTCAATTAACAGCTTGTGCGCCGATTCTGCAGATCCACACGTCGATCGTCGATCGCCTGTAGAACCTGCATTCTCTAGCCACCCGAGTCCTTCACGCGCCACATCTCTCTGAGTGGGTCTTATTAAACGTCCTATGTAGAGCGATTATTGGACTACAAATGCTACCATCAACTGGTAAGTAGCTGTACGATATAGATACCGGCATGTTTTGTAACTCTGTCACGCTGGATCCATCCACTGGAAGGCATGTTTGTGGCATAGTGCAAAGTATCGTAACACGAGTTGGCTGTAAGCAAGTAAGAGGGATGAGGTGTGCGTTAGTAGAGGTGTGCGGGGAGGGCTATGTCACGTGCGCGCAGGGAGGGCACTCACACCGCGCGAGTGGGTCCGGATCTCTCAGCAAACTCGCTGCCACTTTGCTGAGCAGGGCCGCCCGCTGTGGTGCGTTGCGGCAGGGCTGTTTCCTCTCGTCTCGTCGGTGTTGGCTCGCGCTTGGTGCTCTGCTCGATCAGTTCCAATTCTGAGAGCTTACTATGGTGCTCCGTTTGTATGGGAAAATTTTTATGATTTTTCAACTGATTAAAACTAAAGGTTCAAAGGTTTAAACTGCCCTCTTAAAAGATTAGATACAATAACATCATCAGTTAACAAATAATTATACACCACAAGATGGCTGACTTATCATTAACACCTGAAGATTTGCAACTATTGATTGCTGCCAACGTCCACCTTGGCTCAAAGAACACTAACGTATGTTCATGTCCTACAAGAAATTCAACGTCAAGAGTCCACAGTAACATTTGAAAGAGGAATAATCGTTTCTAGAAGCCCAGTCCATCTTATTGAGAGAAGGAATCCAACAACGTTCAAAACATTCCTCATGCTTGTCCAATTTGCCAGGAGCTCTATATTTCAAGAGAAAAGATAATAACCGAAGCACACTACTCAATAATGTCGAATAAGACTCATTTGCATTACCCACTAAAGTACATATCTGCAACATCAATAATAGAAACAACAACTCAATAGATAATCTAGTTTTCTACATTTGTTTGAAAACTTCAAGTCATGTAATCTTCAAACAAAGACTAAATTCAAATCATCCAAATTCAGAAGATCAAGAAGCAAATTAAACTACTGTGCATTAAAGAAAGATTATCAATATTGATACTGTAGTAATGATCAAAAACCATTTTCTCTCAATAGCCCTTGAACTCCTCCTTGTGGAAACTGCTCAGATACGATTTTTCTTTTCAAATCAACGGAATACTTTTCACTTCATCTCAACTGCAAGAATACTAACATTATCATCTCTATCATCTAATTCTTATAGGTTCACAATGTTCCATACATCTACAAGACCAGACCAGATGGTGTCAACGTCATCAACGTCAACAAGACCTGGGAAAAGATTGTCTTAGCTGCCAGAATCATTGCTACCATTCCAGATGCTGCTGATGTTGTTGCTGTCTCATCCAGAACTTTCGGTCAAAGAGCTGTTTTGAAATTTGCTTCCCACACTGGTGCTACTGCCATCGCTGGTAGATTCACCCCAGGTTCATTCACCAATTACATCACCAGATCCTTCAAGGAACCAAGATTAATTATCGTTACTGACCCAAGAACTGATGCTCAAGCTATCAAGGAATCCTCATACGTTAACATCCCAGTTATTGCTTTAACTGACTGTGACTCTCCATCTGAATACGTTGATGTTGCTATCCCATGTAACAACAAGGGTAAGCACTCCATCGGTTTGATTTGGTGGTTATTAGCCAGAGAAGTTTTGAGATTAAGAGGTACTTTACCAAACAGAGTCGAAGCTTGGACTGTCATGCCAGATTTATACTTCTACAGAAACCCAGAAGAACCAACTGTTGACGCTTCTGCTGCTACTGAAGAAACCGAAGAAACCGAAGAAGTTGCTGCTGCTGAAGAATGGGCTGAACCAGCTGCCGCTGACTGGGGTCAAACTGCTTCTTCTGCTGCTGATTGGGCTGCTGAAGGTACAGAAACCACTCAAGCTGCTGCTGCATCATGGTAATTGTAGTAAATATAATATACATTTAGGTTTTCTAAAAAATTCACCATTCTAACCCCTTTTTGACTTTTTCTCTACCTTTCTCCGTATAGTATAAATACACCAAAATATAATTTTATTACTATTCTTTAGTCTATCTTGTAAGTCTCCTTTTCAAAGCAGATTTCAGACCAGTATGGGGTCTCTCCTTTGTGTACACAGCCTTGAACCTCATCAATACCGTTCAATTCCAAAGCATTTCCAAGCATGGAGTGGATCGTATTTGGAACACGTTGAACGTTCAACCTCGCAAGTCACTTTTTCTGATTTAATTCAATCATCAACTATCATTATAATTACCTATCATTAATTCTAATTTATTTAGAAAATCCTCCATCTTTAGTCACTTGCTTCGCTTGCAAATAACTCTGCCTGTTCACACTTACTGTACATAATTTTTATGCGATCTGGATAGTGGTTTGTTTTTTCTTCATACAAATTTTGATAACTAGCTATCCACAGATTCTCATATTCATAAGCCATACCATTACTAAACCAAAGGTAACAGTTTGTTCACTACTGTATGGCTAACTCAATTCCATCAAGCAAGGTAAGTTCAGTATTCTGGCCCTCGGATCTCAATGCCCACTCTACAGAGAAACTTTTTGTCATTGGGTATCGAATCAGTGAGACAAAAAGATTAGTTATTGACTTAGTGCCCAAAGATCAATGGAAAAAAATCAAACTGAATATCGTGGAGTTGAGGCAATTGAGTGTTTTAGGGGTATTAAACTATCAAGATGAAAATTACGAGTCTTTCAAATTTGATTATTCGTCAAGGCTACCTATACTTGACACCAACGAGAATTTGATTGTTTATGATCCACCCAACTCCAGAAACTTAGAATATTACTCACTTGACCCTATAGTGATAGATATATTCTGGACTGATACTGATGAAGCATCCAAATATTCACTGATCTATAATGAGAAAAACAAATATTCGGATAAACTCTCCTTGCATTTTTCTAACAAACAGACTGGGAATGAAATGAAGGAGATACTCAGGTATATCAACTTGACCAATTATGTTAGATCGAACATCCATACTACTACCAACACAGGGTCTAGAGTAATACATAGCATATCAGTGTTTCTAAATTGGATGATATTCATCTTGGCCAAAGTTTTCAATAACACTTTAAGGAATGTGTGCTTGATCTTAAGCTATATCTTAACATACCCAATACAATACACTACGGCAGAGTCAAAAGAAAGCCGATCATGCAGCAGCATTCTCTCTCTTTCAAGTTGTTGTTTCACCTTCCATCAATTGAACTACAGGCTTAAGCAACTTTACAATCTTCCTATTCAGTTTCAAAAATTGAGGATCTCTGAGGTGGAAACTGAATACTTGATCATAAAAGGAACAAAATTCTCTCCCGGTGAATACATAAAGTTTTACAATACTGTCTGGTTATTGTGTAATGATACCATGATAGGTCTCATTGTTCATTCTTTTCTTAGAGGATATCATGACCAATTATGCGATTTGATAACCAAATCCATAGGGAACTTCGAGCTTGCATCCAGTAGACTCATCTTATGGTTAATGGATTCTCCTGCCGGCTTCAAGTTGAATAACGAGTTGTCAGCATTCTTTGGAGAACTTTGTTTATGGGTGATGCAATTTATTAAGCAAACAATTTTGGACACCATCACTTTAAGATGCTCAACAATATTAACCTTTATTAGTCTGGCTACTAAATACGGAGGTGTATCAATATTCGTTGCAACTTTGTTGGACTTGATCCATGTTGTTTTTATTCATTTGTATTGGTTTTACTTTGCAGCTACAAGGGTTTTCTTTTGGCAATCGCATATTCTGAGATCCTTGTGCAGGTTGTTTTATGGAAAGAAATATAATATTTTGAGAAACAGAGTCGACTCGAACAATTATGAGTTTGATCAATTACTGTTTGGTATCATTATCTTTTCCATGTTGATATATCTAATGCCCACGGTTCTTGCCTTCTACATATGTTTCACTCTCACGAGATTGATATTCCTGACTGTTTCATTTTTGTTGGAAGCGGTGTTGATGGGTCTCAACCATTCACCGATAGTTGTGTTACTTTTGAACGTGAAGAACAAAAACAGATTACCTGGAGGAGTCGTGTTTAGTATGGAACAAGGTGTTGGTAACTGTATGTTTTTCAGACTCTCCACCAAATCTCTCAGCAGGGGAGAAATTCTACGAAGCCATACAAAATCCTTAATAAAGTTCAACTTAACGAACTTGAACAAATACCAAGTTGATAACCTCAATGGAGTCGCTATTTCTGCTGCGACAGATAACTGGAAAAGGATATCGATTGTTAATTTGTGTATGCGGATCCTTTTAGGTGAACTAATCCAAAGCATTGATTATAAGAGAATGTTTTGAGATTTGTTATTGTATTATTATTATCTTGTGTTTTTATAGTTTTTCCATACGTCATTAGCTTTTTATAGAGCTGGGGTTTACTTAGTAGTATTAGTGAATCGAAAGAAATGCATATAGGTATATGTAACTCTATTGGATGTTATATTATATGTACAGATAGTCGTGATAAGATAGAGGAAACCAAAACACAATGATGCAGAAGAGAAAATGTCAGTGGAAGTAGTATAATGATGAGTATCGTTAAGCTATCATTTATTTCTTCTTCTTGGCAGACTTGCTTGCTTCGGTCTTCTTTTTAGGAGCACCCTTACCTCTTCTCTTCAAAGCAGCAACTCTGGTAGTTCTGTAGATTTCATCTTGGTTGAGGATTTCAAATTCGTCGGTTTTCCATAACTTAGCCATTTTTGAAACTGATGGGAAATCGGAAGGACCATAGTATTCAGACAAAATTTGACCTCTCAAAGGAGCAGTTAGAATCTTGGATCCTGTTCTTTGATGTGTTGGGTTGAAAGTTGTTCTAAAAATTTTCGTTTGAAGTTCCTGCAATTTGTGGAGCTTGGCCAAAGATGGCGCTTTAAAAAGTGGATTGATAAGAGGTTTTATAGCAGACATTTCCTATGGTTGTATATGAATGGTTGTGTCTGGGGAAATCTATGGTGGTGCTTCGAAGGTGTCCTCTCCACCAAGTGTTGGCTAACAATGTCTTTCATTTCCATGAGAGCTTTTGAAGCTGAAAAATCCGTGGTTCAGTCTTGTGTTGCGCACGCTCTGCCTAAATCAACTGTACGATAGCGCAGTATATGGAACCTCCGTACATTGGAGCAATTGGCACCGATCCGTGTCGTGTATATCTTCTTGTTTGTTGCAACCTCATGACTTCAATTGAGAAACACACTTTCTACGATTTAACAGAGATCACCAATGATCTGAGCAACTATGTGCCATTCGGGGTTCTCTACTTTTATAACCTTCCAGATCTTCCCAGCCCTGGAATCAAGGCCCCCGATGGATGGTATTGGTGTGATTTTCCATATGATGACTATCCCATACTTAAAGACAATGACAACAAGAAAATATTTAGTCACATCCTCTCTGATCTAAGATACCTGGTATCAAGAGGCTTCATTAGACTTACTTACAATATTGTGGGTAATCAGGTAGCTCTTGTGAGAGTGTACCTTTTCCCTAACGATTCACAATACAATAGGAAACTCGAATGCTTCAGAGAGAATTATTCTAGAAATAGAGTATCTCACACATTTCAGTTGAAGACATATAAGAATATAGTTCGAAACCTGATAACAGTATTAGATTATTCGAACAAAGCCTGGAAAATTAATGATGAAATAGAGTTTTTAAAATATCTAATGAAACACCATGTTTTACTGAATCTCTCACTCATTGATAACACTGAATCAAATATCAGAAAGCCTGGAACTACATCTTATATAAATTCCAAAAATTTACCTGAACTGTTCACATTCCACGTGAAAAGAATGGCAGAGGGTAAATCATATGCTCAATTTAAAGAAGATATATCAGATACTTCGCTGTTGAATGAAGATGCTATGTTGCGACAGAAACTAGTTAAAATTTATGAGAAAATCAACTCCCCAAAGATAGACTTTGAAATCCTTGATAAGGAAGGTAAGTTTATTATTGAGAGTATTTTAAATGACGAAATTCCAGGGTTCAAGAGCAGCCTTTATAATTATCAGAGAAGATCTGTCTCCAAGATGTTTGAAAAAGAACTATATCCAAAATTGGTTCTCATGCCTAACGTTATCAAATTAGGCTCAAATAAAGGCTACTTTGATATTCAGAATTTGACTGGCTTGAATAATCCGAAAACTTACAGCACACCTCAGGGTGGAATTCTTGCCGAAAATATGGGATTGGGTAAGACCTGTATATGTTTAGCTTTGATATGTGTTTCAAAAGGTCAAATTTCAGAGGTACCACATCCTAAATCCACATACTTTTCAACAATGAACCAAAAATCGAAGTCCCTCGTTGATAAGTGTGTTGACTTCATTAATAGAAACGGAATACAATGGAAACGGTTCCAGTTTATATTACCTGAAAACTGTGTGAAGAAGCTAGTCGATAACCCTGGTTATTTTGAACAGATGCCAGCTGTGCATAGTGTACGCAAGACACGATCTACTGATGTTGAAATAAAAGACATCCCCGTGAATAAAATATATCTATCGTCGGCGACTCTAGTTGTCATACCTGATAATTTATTTCATCAATGGAGGTTGGAAATCAAGAAACATGTCGAGGATGAATTTTTGAGTATCCTGGAAATATCCTCAATTAAGGAAGAACTACCTGCTTCTTCCATTGATTTTCTCAGATATGATCTTGTTTTGATTTCATTCAATTCTTTTGCCAGACAATCACAAGTGAGTGACTCGGCTTTAAGGTTTGTTCATTGGAAAAGATTGATCATAGATGAAGGCCATTCCATGAATGCCAAGGCTACTAGAGCAGTTGTCTTTGCCAAAGAGCTTAATGTGGAGAGAAAGTGGACTATAACAGGTACCCCAACATCGGGCCTAACTAACTTACATATGGAAGAAGAAAGCTCTGAGTATACTGTAAAAAAGAGTTTCAGTTCTAGAGATGATCTCAATCAACTAGGAATATTGATCTCGAATTTCTTACAGGTGAAGCCATGGAGCACTGATCAATCTCTTTGGTCTAACATGATGCTGAAACCTCTCAAGAGTGGCACTTTCAACTCAGATGTTCAATTGGTGGAGCTATTGAAAAACATAATTGTAAGACATTCGATAAAAGACGTTGAAAGTGATATCAAGTTACCCACACTACATTTGAAGCCAGTATTTCTAACACCTTCGTTTTTTGATAAGCTTTCCATTAATCTTTTCATCGCTGTTTTATCCACAAATGCGGTGACTTCCGAAAGGAAGGATAAAGACTATATGTTTCATCCTTCGAATAAGAATGACTTGAGGAGGTTGATAACCAATTTGCAAAAGGCAACATTTTATTGGACTGGGTTTTCCATTTATGATATCGATAATTTACTCAGCATTTGTAACTATTCCCTTAAAACCAACAAGCATCTTTATTCCGAAGATGATATCAAACTCTTGAAGAATTCTATCTACATTTCCAAATTAGCCTTGTCCAATGCAAGATGGAGAACTGTGTCAACGATTCACGAGATGGGGTATTTCGTTTCTAACTTGCCGAAGGTTATCCATGAGAACTTCTCGATTTCTAACTATGAAATCAGATTGGATGATTATCAAAATCCTATAGGGGTTTATGGCTATCCGCAAATAACGTCAATCCAAAAGTTTTATCATAAAAATAGATTTATTGGTTCCATGGACAAGCTTGTTGATAAGATTACCCAATATTCAAAAGATTTCTGGGTGGGGTACTGGAACATGAACTCAAATAACAAGGATAACAAGGATAACAAAAATCAAGTTAAAAGGGGTATGAATAACAAGAAGAAAAAGTTGATGCACGAAGATGGAACAGAGATTGATTTCGAAAGTGTTGGGATAATAAACGAGCTTCCTAAATGGGAGGCCAAATTCAACGCCCAACTTGAAGAGAATAAACTGTTCACAAGTGGGCTATCCACACCAAAGGATGTAACTACCGAACCAAAGGAAGAGAGACTGTCCAAAAATCCAAAAGAAAAGAAAAGAGGCATATCGAATCAAGAGTCACCAAAGAAAAGAATCAAGTATACTCCTTTCCCAGGTGGTAAATCAGTCACTCCTGAATCAATTATTCCGGAAGGTAATATGGGGATGCATCTACGTAACGCAAAAATATTGGGAACTCTATCGGTTAAGTTATCATATATGGCTTCAACCTTGTTAACTAATCAGATCAAGGGTATCAAATCAATTGTCTTTTATGAGTTTGAAAATTCTGCTTACTACTTGACTGAATTTTTGGATATTTTAGGATTGAACTATTTGATGTATTCAACTTATATCAAATTAGGTCAACGTTTTGAAAATTTAGCTAAGTTTGATACCTGGGATAAAGAAGTGAATGGAGGGATCACGTTGATAATGGATCTTAAGTTGGCTTCTCATGGGCTAACCATCATATCAGCAACGCATGTTTATTTTCTAAACCCAATTTGGAAAAAGACCAAAGAAGCACAGGCAATCAAAAGAGCCCATAGAATTGGTCAAACAAATGAAGTCTTTGTGGAGACTTTGATTTTGAAAAATACGATTGAAGAGGAAATGTACTACAAAAGATCGAACAGCGATGATGAAGCCACAAAGTCTAAGGATTCGGAGTTGATTGATGATTCTGGAATGCAAGAATACATTATGCGTTATGAGTTTTTGAGAATGTTTGATGAATTCACGGATGAGTATGAGCCCGTTAGATCGACTGCTCCTGATTCAGAAAGTGATCAATTGAGGTTGAGTAGTTACAAGGGCGATGATTTTGAAGACGATGGGGTTAGAATGTATTCGAGTGAAGGGAATGTTGATTCTGATGGTGTCAGAAACTGGAAAATTCCATTATTCACGGAATCTAATTTGCTTAAAATCACTGAAAATGAATCAAGATTGAAGGTGCCCTTCGGAGAGAATCAAAAGCATCAGCTTGCAGTTGAAGAAAACAATGGCGTTTACCCTAGCGAACCTATTCAGAATAAGACAGCGCAGGTTATCAATAGATTGAAATTAGAAAGAAAAGTTAGGTTTAACTGATATGTATACATCTATATATATGGATATATTTGAGGATGGAAATAAATAGAAAAGAGTTTACAATTAGTTGAAGTAGATTCAAAATATGTCTCGAATTATCAAAGAAGAATCATTTGAACAAGTGACCAATTTATGTAATGACTGAGAATAATCAAGGTCAATTAAAGAACCCGAATGGCCTTCGATTCTGTTCAACAACTTTCTAGTAACGAAATCCCAAGTGTAGAGATATCCATCATTCGAACCACTAACAACATATTTCGCTGTCTCGTCAGTGTCGGATTCGATCAAAGCTGATCTTATCAAAAGATCATCTGCCATTGCCTTTGGGCCATCGAAAATGTATGGTTTTGCTCTTCTACCTTTGACTATGGGTCTTGAATCGAAATATTTGATTGTGCCATCCAGGGATTTGCTCACCAAGAAGTCATCGTTGGCAGATAAGGATAAAGATGTGACTGAGCTTGACTGGCTACATTCTGACCAGGCTGGAGAATCCAAGTTTCTTATATCATATGAGTGTACCGTTGGATCAATTCCTGAGAAATAAAACCTTAAATCGTTTTTCTTATCGATGCAGCAGGTTAGCACTGGGAATTTGGAAGAGACTTTTCCAACGGCAGGCTTTGATCTTAGGTCATACAATTTGACTCCGTCTGAATCTGACGCCGTTACTATGAGGTCTCTTTTGGAGGAATCTATTTGGTTGATACATGAACCTTGTTTGAATGTTTTAATTTTTTCCGATTTTATAAGATCAAAGCAACATGTTGTAGCGTCTGCAGAAGATGTGAATATCAAGTTATCTTGAAGATTAGACCAAGCAATGGATGTCAATGCAGACTTATGTAATTGTATGAAGTTGAAATCAATTTCCGTTTCGTCCACATATTCCGAAGCCACCAATGAGCTTAAGTTCCAGATACCTAGATGCTTATCCAACCCTCCGGAGGCTAAAAAGGTTGAACTTGGGTTGAACTTGACAGATAGAACAGGGGCTTTGTGACCTTTCAACTGAATCACTGAGTTGTGAGAACTTGGAGCAGCACTCTGAGGTGGTAAGCTATTACTCAACACCAATGACATGACAGATGATAGAGATGATGTGATCTGATGTGATGTGATGTGAAACTTGCACGAGGATGATACCATGGATATCCATGTCACCATATTGTGGAAATCAAGTAAGTCTTTCACAAAAAACAAAAAAACCTCTGCCCGTGCGACAACTGCGGCGGTGTGGACCTGTGTGCTGTCGACACGGCAGCCCCTCGACACCCGGTCCAAGTGTGGCTGGTCGACACAGCAATGGGGTGGTTGTGCAGCCCTGGTCTCCTGCCACGCCATTTTCTATTGGGCCAGTCTCATCAATTGGCTCTTTCGAATTTGGGTGGAGCTTCAAATCAGAGAAAAGTTGCCACAACCACCACCTGACTGTACCCCCATCTGTCTCACTTCCTCTTGCACCAACTATCCTACTACAATATCAATTATACAATGTTCGCTAGAAGAGCTTTATCATTATCCTCAAGAAGATTCTCTGCCGTCAGATTATACTCATCTGAAGGTTCCACCGGTGCCCCAAGACCAACTGGTTCAGGTGATTCTTTCACCGTATGTACATTTTTAGAAAAATTGAGTTCCCTTTGATGTCTGTTGTGTTGAGATTGGAAATTGATTATATTCAATTGATTGTCTCTATCATGCATTACCAGGTAACCCATTCAAATCTGATTCATCATTGTAAATGGACTCCCAAATATGATTGTATCTCCCCGCAAAGTTATGCGATTTGATTATTTCCCCCTTCCGCTTTGATCGTGCACATTGTGCACACAGAGTAGATAGACTCAACTGGCAACAGTGTCACCGAATTGAACTCGAATTATGATAGAAGAAGCATGGTTATACTAACAATCTACTGGAATCGTACCTCCCACGATGTCATGTTTTATATAGAAGAGAGAAAAGGCTCAAGAAGATCTGTACGTCAGAAAGCACGAACAAGAAACTTTAGCCAAGTTAAAGAAACAATTAGAAGAACACAAGCAACAATTAGATGACTTGGAAAAGAAGATCAACGGCCAATAAGTATGATTATGTGTATTAATTCGACTGGTGTTTTATTTCACCTTTCAAATTTGCGCATGATTTGAGAAGAGCCTTATTTCTTTTGTGTGTTTTTTCTCCATTTTTGTCTTGTTTTTATCTTGTCTTCATCCCCATCAAGAAGCAACAGGGGTCTATATTATTATGAACATGAGACACATTAGTATTGTTTTCTTTAAATACATAAAAGAAAACTTGCTACATATCGATATTATTTTTAACGACTCTTTACCATTCCATTATTCTTAAAATTTTTTAATCATTTTGTTATCGTCATTATCTTGATTTACTTTATTTTATTATAACGATTAACATATTTTACATAAAAAGTAAGGTTCCAAATTGTAGAATATTTCACTTCCAAATTTATTATAAAAAAATTTGAAACAAGAGAGAGGTTAGAAGGATAGATTATATAAAAGAACAAAAAAAGATACTAGAAGAACAAACAAAATAAATAGACAAAACAAAGAAAAATACACAACCAAAGACAAGCTTCAAACAATAAGATGTCATTGATGATGATTTTCTCTTTCCTTCCTTTCACAATTCCATTTGATTTAACTCAATCTTGGTCTCTTGATGTTTTCCAACAATGAGGTTTCTTCGTCAATGGCAGGACCTTCAGTTGGCAAGAATTTTGGAGTTGAAACATCAGCATGGAAATCCTTGATAATTGAATCAACATCATCAATATTCAATGGTCTAACATCACCTAATCTCTTAATCTTAGAAGTGACTTCTTTAATTTGATCATCGGTCAAATTCAAATTCAATTGTTCAACTCTGGCCTTGATCGCATTCCAACCGGTCAATCTGTTGGCAAAATGAATATATCTTGTCAAACCAAAATCAGCAGGGTTTAAAATCTCATAGGTGGATGGGTTGGCTAAGATTGCCTTGGCATGAATACCAGCCTTGTGTGTGAATGCACAGAAACCTGTGATTGGATTGTTGAATGGAATATTGACTTGAACAGCTTCGGCAACCAAATTTTCCAAATCTCTCAACTTGTGTAGCTTGTATTTGGATAAGACATAGTCTCTGTCAGCAGCAATCATTCTGGCCATTAATCCTCCTAATGGAGTGATACCATTTCTTTCACCAATACCCAAAACTGAAACATCAATCAATTTAGCACCGGCTTCTAAAGCAGTATATGCATTGGCAATGGCACAACCGGTATCGTTATGGAAATGACATTCAATTTCACATGAAACGACGGATTTCAAAGTCTTAACCAATTCATAAACTTGTCTTGGATTAGCACAACCAACAGTATCGGCAATACCAACTCTGTTGACACCAATCTTATCAACTGTCTTGTAAATATTCAATAGATCAACAATGTCAGATCTGAAAGAATCTTCAGAAGAGAATCTGATTTCAATACCTTTAGATTTAACAAATTCAATAACTTCAACGGCAGACTTGGTAATGTATGACATATCCTTACCGTGAGAGTATTGTCTTAAGAATTGCGAGGTACCGATGACAACATCGACACCATCGACACCTGTCTCAACGGCAACTCTAGCATCGTCCATATGACACCTTATATGGGTCAAAATCTTGGCCTTTAAGCCTAATTTACAAATAGCTTCACAATCACTTCTTGATTGTTCAGAAGCAACAGGGGAGGTCAATTCAATGTAATCGACACCGAAATCATCTAAAGCTTTGGCAATTTCAATCTTCTTTTCAGTGGTGAAGAAAGCATTGGCGAATTGTTCACCTTCTCTCAAAGTTGATTCAATCAGTTGGAAAGATCTAACATTGGATAGGTAATCACTTGGGTTTGGACCGTATGGATTAACTTGAACTTTCTTGTGTTGTTCTTCAGACACTTTTTGGTAATCGTCTATAACAAGGGAGGATGGATTAGTTGAACTTGATGTTAGTATCGAAGGGGGGAGGGGGGCGGGCTCATGAGTAATCGGAGATGCACTGTTCAGAAGAGAGCCAGAAGCATCCGGTACCCAGCGGAAAAACGTGGTAATAATCACATACTGATATCAGACATTGTGTGTGTTTGCTAGTATCTACTGGTAGTATTGTACGTGTGTATGTAGAGACAGGTCCACCAGGAAAAGCAGCACAGCAGCAAGGTATTCCAAAACTCCAAAGTTGACTCACTTCTCTGTGTCTCCGTTTCTAATCGCTCTGAAAATTCGCTTACGCCAAAAAGAGAAAAAATTTGTCTCTGACACAGCCTAAATTGCTCGTTCTGGAGATTCTACAGTTACCACCAATACTTCATGATGAACTATTTGTGAGTTGGTAATATGCACCTATATATACATATATATATAATGAAACATGGATAAACAACGACACAAATAATAGCCAAAGTCACTAGCTGGTTCGCGTATCCATGTTCTTCGTTTGATTTCCTGTTTTTTATTCTTGATCTCTAAGACAAGTATTCGTATCCTGTTCCATCAGCACTTCTAGCCAAATATTGCTCATCTATCAACACCTCAATGGCCTTCTTAACATCTGCAACAGTTGGCTTGAATCGATCAATGATTTGCATAACTTCACTAGTTAGTTGTGGATGCTTGTAGATTTTTCTAGCCTTCATAACTCTAACAATGCATGCCTTCAAAACCTCATGGTGTCTTCTTTCAACTTCTTCATTTGTTTCCTTATCTTCGTTTCTAGAATCAACTTGTTTAACACCAAGTGCAAAATTAACCTTTATTCTCTTCGATGTATACTCTTTAACCATTTTGAATGTGGTTGCAGGCTTCAAAATATGATCCTCACCAGGAGGTGTTTGAACTAGTAGTTTGTTTTTCACCAATGGAATTATGTTCGCCTTGAATACCTCGGATGGCAAAGCAGTGATTTCAAGCAATTTTGCAGCTGTTGATTGCTCCTCAGAGTTATACAAAGATAATATGGAATATTGGAATAGCGTCAAAGTAAATGAGAAAGGTGGTTTGCCAGGCTTTGATAAACTTGCTTTAACTTCAACCTTCGATCTATTATAAACCCAATTCAATTGTCTACCACTGAATCTTTCTTGATAAATGGTAGTGAATTTTGCTTGAGTTTTGATCAGTTCCTTTGGTAAGATGAATGATTCATTCGAATCTTTGAAAATGGAATTCCATGAAGTGGAATCCAATATTCTTGGTTCAAGATCGGTAATGTAATCTTTTGGAACTTGCTCCTTCATACAAGAATCCTTGTAAACGTTACCCAAGTCTCTTGAAACTCTGATATCGGTGAACATATTCGTGATCTTATTGGTGTATTCTAAACTATTGGCCTGTTTTAGTTTCTGAATGATGTATTCTTCCTTTTCTTCATCTTCAGGAGACATTGTACTACCCATTAGTCTCTTGGATAAGAATCTTCTGTACCAAACTTCAAAACTCTCTTTATCTTCAATGAAATTGAACACGGTCATTAATTCATCGATCGATAAATCTTCGGAATCTTTCTTTTTCAATATTTCATCACTGTATCTAGCCAACAGATCAGGAGTTCTAGACTTGGATCTGGCAGTTGGTGTCGCAATTGCATTCTTGTTTATGTATACTTGACATGCACTATCTAAAGCTTTGACAAATGATTCATTATTATCAAATGCTTCATCAACAACATTTTGAAACTTTCTATAAACAGATAACAAAGTGCTGATATATAGCTTTGCATCTATTTCAGTTTGAGGCTTCTTTTTCTTGTTACCAGCATCAGCACCATCTTGAGCACTAGCAGCAGATTCTTCCTGTGCTTTTTTATTGGATTCTTCTAAGCGAGTTTTCAAATCTTCAACTGCTTTCAAACCCTGTTGTTTGATATAATTCTGGAAATCTTCCAATAGTGGGGTAATTGTAGAAGGGACTCTTTTCAATAAGCTATGTATTCTTCTGATATCTGGATATCTGCCTTGATCCAACAAAGGTGTCAATTCATTTCTGATGGTTTCGGCATGGTTAATGATCAAAACCTCATTTAAAACCTCATTTAAAGGTCTTCTTGTATGATCATTCAGTTCCTCTAATCTTTTCAGCTCTTCTTCAATTCTCTGTTCAGCCTTTGCTAAATAATTAACAACACCGTGGTCTTTGATGAAATTCTTTGATTCCTCAGTGTAAAAGTTATAAGTTTCTGTCAAAAATGTCTTTTCGAAATCATTGATATAAACCGATAAATTTTGTTTTTTCAAATCGTTCACATCAAAACCTAATAGTACAAAGGATTTAATGGCCACGCTTAAATCAGAAGTTGTTTCAACTTTATTCAATCTCTGCGCTTCGATCTGCTTCATTATTTCACCCATCAATCTTTCCAAATTTGCATGGAATTTATAATCCCTCCAAGAGAGCATACAAAGGGATAAGATATCATAGATCTCACGACGTCCATCTGCTCTTTCCTTTGCAACCCAGTATCTATTGATATAATCCAAAATATCATTCATTCTGGTAGATCCTATCAAAAATCTTTGCCATGATCTTGTATAGAATTGTAAAAAAGATTCCCCATCTTTGGGGTTCAACTCTTTCAGATAATATTTAAGGTACTCCTGTAATCTGGTGTACAACTCACTACCAACCAACTTAACAGCACCATCACCTTCCTGTGTGACATTCTGGTGTTGACTTCTGGTATTTGAGTTCGAAGTACAGTAATCATAAACCTTGGTGTAAGTTTGTGTATACATCATGGGATCTAAGGATGAGTTCTTGGAGTCCCCAAGAATAATCAAAATCGAAGGCTCAATTTCATTCCACGTTTTCTGTAAGTAAGGAGAGTAATTGTTCCCCAGTGATCTAGACATGATGGTAGGTGTTCTATATATGAATAGGAGTGTAGTGAGGGTTTAATGGGTGTTCCTTCCTCTGGTCAATGTCATGGATTATCAGCTGCAGTTGCCATTGCCACTCCCTCCGATTCCACTTTCTGTTTCCAACTCAAATCAGATGCAAAACAAAACAAAACAAAAAAATTGGGAGCGAATTTTTACAATTTGGTTTTATATCGAGTTTTGTCATTATCGTTAAAGACTGTATATATATACGTATAGAAATAAGGCAATGTATACTATATGGCTTTGGTTTTAAAGGACATTGAATGTCATGTTCATTAAGCTGATCAATATCTTTTTCCCCCCTGAAAATCCCGTTCCTTCCCCAGTTTATGTCTCCCCCAACTTCCTTCATCAAAGTTTAGAATGGCTGACAACCAGAACAACCCTAAACACACTAATCGTAAATGTAAAACACCATGAAACCAACGCCAAAAATAAGAATGAAACCAAGCATCTTTGCTTATCGCACATTGAAGATATGATACTTCCAGGGGCATCGATCAACGCACCTCTGCAAACCCATCTCGAATCGTAAAGTGAATTGAAACTCAATGCCAAATTTGCGGATGAGAAGATAATGAAGAAAAGATCCAATAAAATCAACCTGATTTTGGCACTTGGATCTCTTAGGCCTAATGGCTGACCACTGAATTCATCGTATGATATATAAAACAAATAGACAATTGCAACACTCTGAACCGCAATCGCCATTATCGAGCTCGGTTGTTGGCTAATACGGTTTGATGAGTCTAATTTGTTACTCAGTATGAAGATTCTGCATGCTAAAGCCAATGCAATGCATGATAGTATAATGGAAACCAATCTGAAAAATAAGGTGATGTATGCACTTGACATCAAGTATTCTCTAAATCTAGGCTTCCACTCTTTTTTATTCTCCTGTATCCAGTATCTGGCCTTTGATTTGTAGTTCGAGTTGGGTTTTTTATTGATTGGTGAACCATCCTCTTTTTCTAAATCATAATCAACCTCATCAAAGTATCTATTACCTTCATCATTGAAATTGTTGAATAGGTTTTGTAGTCTGATATCACCTTTCCATTCGGTATCCAACTGATAACTATCAAGCTCCGGTGCAAGAGCTTTTGCTTTAAGATGCTTTCTCTTCTGATGTTGGCTACTATACTCAGGACGATACTCATCAGGGTCATGCTCTGACTCTCCATACTCAGCATCGCTAGTCTCTGGTTCATCATCAAAATCAACAGCATGCTCATCATCAATGTTAATCTTCTTGGGCTTTCTGCCTTTTAGACTGACCAAATATTGATTCCAATCAGCAACCCCATCGTGTTTAAACGTATTCACAAACTCATCCTCAACAGCTGAGATTTTATTTGGAGCTCTGGGTTTCTTCTTAGTTTTCATACCATTGGTATCGTCATGGTTATCGCTTGATTGATTGATGTTTTCATCATTAGATGAATACAATTTAGCCAGACGATCCAGAGTGAATGGTGGGAAAGTTGTGGGTTTGAATCTGTATGGGGTCTTGATTGAATCATTTATCATGTTGTTGTTTTTGCCAGTGCCATTACCGTGACCGTTAATAGCGTGGTGGTTGCTATTGTTGTTGTTGTTGTTGTTGTTGTTGGAGTTTGGGCTAAAGTGAATGTGATTATGAGACCCATTAAGTAACAGAGGGGAAAGAGTCGACTCATTTGTGATATTCGTGGGCACTCTGGATGTATCTGAGTGGTTTGTTCTCAAGGATGAGTTTGGTATTTGTATATGATAGTCCTTGTTCTTTTTGCCATTGCTGTTGCTGTTGTCATCGTCATTTGAAGTGGTATTCACATTGTCCCTGTTGTTGGGAGATGGGCCATCTCTACTGGATACCACCATGTCTCAATATTCAATTATCTGGATCTGAGCAGTAAACCAACAAGACGGATGATTGGATATGCACTTTTGCCAGGTGATGAGATGAATGGAATGGAGAGTAATAACTCCAAACAACTACAAAAACACAAATTGGATCTAGCCGCTCGAGACCCGAAGCTAAGCCAGAGCCCGATGGAGTGTTGACTTGGTACTTTGAAAACCCTTATTAACCACAGTTACGGATATGGTTGGATCTCAGATTCATAGATGACCTGTTGCTACAAGCATACACCTGAGTCACTGGCTGTCCAGGACCGCAAGAGCTGGGTGATGTCATGCTCCATAGTAGGCAAAGCTGGAATTTTGGGTGAACTGCGGAGTGTTTTGTGAGTTACCCTCTGATCATTGCAAATTTCACTCGTGTCACCGTTGCCACTTCCCTGTACACAACGGACTACTGCGGTCAATTGATCTTTACAGTTCATAAGAGATATCATAATATACATTTATAGTATATAAACCCTTTTAGTTGTCGTTGGGAAGAGGTACACAGAGGAGGTATCAAAATTCACCCAAACACCACCAATTTTATCCCATTCAGCCGCCCACTCAGTGTCTCAATTAATCAAGACAATACACACTCTTTTAGTCACATCTGATAAGGTATTAATTGCTCCTAATTACTTAATTCGAATTCAAATAGATATATTTCCCATACAATGATATCATCCATATCAAGACCAATCTATTTCTCAATTAGATACCCTATTGCTAGACCAACTCATCTTAACCATGCTACATCCATATTAAATAGAAGATACATCAATTCAACGGGTATCGTTGATGAAACAACCAAATTATTCTCCCAGCATCCAATTTACATGATTGCCATACCAATCACAACAAAGAAAACGTTTGTCTATTGTAAATACTCCTTAGATGCATTACCCAATGGTCAAGAATCATACGAGACGAGGGTTGTGAATTGGTCTGCTAAACAGTGGGCAAAGATGGAAAATTCAGAATCAACAGTTAACAAACGGATAGTCAATCTGGTTAACAAACTGATGGGTAGTATTCCATGGGTTGAACAATGCTTACGTTCCATTCCATCGCAATCTAAAATCACCAGAATTTTATCATCTTCATCATCATCATCATCATCATCATCAAACACCGTGTTGACCAACAAAGAGATAATCAACTCGAATCTAACATCAAAAGATCTACAATCAATTCCAATCTTTTACCCATCCCAATTGGCTTCTTCAACACATATAACCAACCAGCTGAACTCAATCTGTTTGAATTCATACGATTACCATAGAAAATGGTTAGTTATTGATTTGATAGGCTTACCGATTTCAGCACCGGTGGCATTAGTTCCTGTGGTACCAAATGTTCCAGGTTTTTACTTAGCTTACAGGGCATATTGTCATTTTAGTGCATTGAGAGGTATTTCACACTTGCGTTATTTATTAGGAGGTGATGCATCATCATTATCATCATCAGATAGCAATCAATCACATTTGAATTTCATAGGATTGGATTCGATTCAAGAGATCTATATGAATAGTTTAAATAGTGAGATCAAAAACAATGTTTTTCAATATGCCAAGCATAAGAATGATATCAAAGATGGTACAGATGGTACAGATGGTAGTGATAACATTACGGAATCGTTATTGATCAGTGAGGATGTTATTGGAGAGTTATGCCATGCTTTTGGTATTGATGAATTGAAGAAAGGGTTGTCGTTTGCAATGTCGCAAGAGATAAAGCTTTCGGAAAAGAAAGCCTTGAATGGTGTCAAATAAAAGAACATTACATGATATCAATTGAAAGTGGACCTATCTACAAATGGGCTGCAAGCTAGATGTTGGTGGTGTGTTTTTTGAGCTTGATGTATTGTTCCATTAATATTTTGTTGTTAGTTTCAGTTGTGTGGATAACAATCGGCAGATTCTGAAAGTGAACTACAACATCTTTGATCTTTTAGCTATCATCAATATATATGTATATACTGTGACATATCTCTAATACGGCATGGATGTCCTACATTTTAAGTCACTAAGGACGGACCGATAATCTATTACTACGAGATCAAGTGACTCGATTCATATATGGAGTAACATAAACTGGAGTTGAATTGAATCAACAGGAGCTGTTATTGATACCTTATCGATAAGCATGTACTGGTGCACGGCTTTTGTAACCCACCATTTTTTTGATCACGTGCACAGAGCGAGGGCACAAGCCCTGTGCGCCCGCAAAGCTAACCCTCTGTGGAGGGCAGGCCAGCCAGCCGCCGCACTGTGGAGCAAGCAAGCGTCTGCGCAAATCAGCGTTCGATCTCGACGGTGAGCAGCGCGCAAGTCTCTGCGAGTGCGAGTGCGAGTGCTGAGACTGAGTGAGCGAGCGAGTGAGAGTGGGTTGGCGAGAGCATTATAACACCATCGTTTCTTTCCAGTTTCTCTTTCTTTTAGCCTACCTTTTCTCTTTTGAAATCCTCTTTCTTCACCCAACCATTTATTATCTTCATACATAATATATACATTATCCCATAATGAGAAATAAGTGGAGAAAGAAGAGAGTCAGAAGACTAAAGAGAAAGAGACGGAAGGTCAGAGCTAGATCCAAATAAGTGCAATTGACGAATGAATGATAATGATATGTTTTAATCCATACTGGATGTCTGTTTCAATGAGATCCACGTTGATGTTTTGATGATTATGAAATTTTTTGTCTTTTAGCAATTGGAAAATTTGAAGTTGTGTGTCTTGGTGTTTTTGTCGATGGTGTTTTATGATGGTTTTTATGCGATTTTTCCGTTTTCTCTTTTTCAATTGATATTACTATTGAGTGGTTTAGGTATTTTGGAAATATTTTATGAGATTGTCATTACTCTCTCTGTTGATGAAACATTTTTATTCACGTTTCATAGTTTTTCAACTGTGTTTTAGGTGCTACGTTTGTTTTTGTTTGAACTTCAATGCTTTATTGAAATGATATCTGTATGCTTAATGCATTTATTATTTGTTGTTATTGCCCATTGGAATCCTAGCTTTAGATTTTTCAAATCTTTTGTCTTTGAGTTTCTAACTATTTTGAAAACTATTCAATTTTTTTAACAAAAAACTAACTTTTTTTCAAAAATACATTAGGTATTTTTTGACAAATTTTATATTTGAAATAAATCTATTTCTATAAAAAGATTAAAAGTGTAACTATCAATGGTATGTAGCAAAAATGTACTTTGAACTCTGTCCTTTGCAACTGATTGCATCAACCATTTAACTATAACATCCAAACCAACTAAAGAATCCTGTATCTTGATCATCATCAACCTCTTCTGAGAGTTGGCTGAATCTAACAAGATTGTTGTTATTTATGTTGATGTTGTTATTACCATTGTTATTGTCAACTTTGGAACCATTAGCTTTGGATGCATTTGCAAACTTTGATAAATCTTGACTGATATCAAGTGGACTAGCATCGTAAACATCCATAAGCCTACTGGTTCTTTTCTTTTTCCTCTTTTCTTTGACCATCAATGGAACATCAGATTGGTTCAAATGCTTCTCAGCATTGGTTTTCTTTTCCCCATCTCCCTCACCTTCTTTCTGCTCAAGTTCATCATCCAACTCATCATCTGCTTGTAGTCCATCCTCCTCTTCATTTCGTAATTGAAAGTTATCATCATCATTCAATACTATAAACGAACTTGAGTTTGGATTTTTTTTAGAATTTGCATAGAAATCATTCAACTCGTTCAATAAGTTGATTGTTGTTTGACCATGAATCACTCTTAGTCCAGCTGATGGTAACTTATAAATCCCAATATTGTCTTCTTTCTTCTTAACTTGATCATCCTGATCGTTCTTTGTTCTCTTAGCGTTATTGACACCACCGTTACCCTTCTCAAGATCCTCTTTTGGGTTGTCATTGCTATAATAAGGGTGCTTACCGTTCAACACATCCTCAATCAAATTCGAAGAAACACAAGGTCTCCATCTACACAATCGATCTTCCATTATTTCAACAAACCAATTATTAGTAGGGAACAATCTCGATGATTGTCGTTCGATGACTTTTCTTCTGATATTGATTGGGTTGATCTGATTCTCGGTGGATAATGGAAAAGGGGGCTTGTGTGTTGGTGATTCTAGGAACTTTACCGATTGATTTGAGATGAAGGATGATGAACCTGGATTCCTGATGTTGTCTGTATATATTGAGTATGTGTAATCCATTTCCCAGTCACCAGCCATACCACGAGTTTTCTTGAGTGAAGATGTACCCAGACGGTGGCAAGGATATACCCATTGGGCATGAAAAGGGAACAAGAAGGGGGCAGGCGCCTAAAGCGAGCGAGGAACACAGCGAGGAACACAGGGAGGACAGCAAGCGGTGCAGGGGTGTGTTGTTGGGTGGCACCATTCCAGCGTTTTTGGCGAGTTTTTTTCTACATTTCTGAGACAGCCAAATGACACAGACTCGATCAGCCAGGCAATCGATACAACCAAGTGTTGGCACACACCAAAGTACATACAACACACCCACACCCACACTGCACAGTACAACACATACACACACGTATATCAAGTATCCGGTGGATTCAATACATACTCAGATCATCTCTCTCTCACACCCCCTCCCATCCCACAGTTCGAATTGCCTGAAGATCAACACTTCAGCTGGAATCATTCATTCAATAACAATACTAAACGGTGTCCTTTTTTAATTAATCATTGCATAATTACACACTAAGTTGTCATTGTTTCAACATACTCATCGAATTAATTCCAAATCATCTTCTTAATATTCCCCTTTTCAACAAATTCAAGCAAAATTTAAAAGAAAGATATAATAATACTCAATTGTTGTCGTTGTCCTCTTTCATATATTCATTTGAAATCGCCCATTTTAGTATAACACTGTTCGCATAAAATATATATCGATATATCATAACTAATCAAACACTGGTTGTTTTCATTGATACATATATATATTCAATCACTCTTTTGCTCCCCAAAGAAAAAGAAGAAAATACTCACCCACAAACTAATCTATTCTTTATAATACCAACACTTTAATATGGATTTAGATACAGATATTCAAATGGAAGATGCCATTGAGCAACTACCTTCCTTACAACCACAATCAAAACATGAAGTTGTTCAACGTGTCCCAATATCAACAACCTCCCCTTCAACAGAGATAAATACATTGGATGGTTGGATAGAACAATTGAGCCAATGTAAACCATTGAGTGAAGAATCAGTTAAACAATTATGTACGATGGCAATTGATGTGTTGAAAGATGAACAAAATGTTCAACCTGTTCAAGTTCCAGTTACCATCTGTGGTGATATCCATGGTCAATTTCATGATTTGATGGAACTTTTCAAAATTGGTGGACCGTGCCCAGATACAAACTATTTGTTCATGGGTGATTATGTCGACAGAGGTTATTATTCCGTTGAGACCGTTAGTTATTTGGTTGCAATGAAGGTTAGATATCCTAAGAGAATTACAATCTTAAGAGGTAATCATGAAAGTAGACAAATCACCCAAGTCTATGGATTCTATGATGAATGTTTTAGAAAATACGGTTCTGCTAATGTTTGGAAGATATTCACCGATTTGTTTGATTATTTCCCAATCACTGCCTTGGTTGATAATTCAATCTTTTGTTTGCATGGTGGTTTATCACCAATGATTGAAACCATTGACCAAGTTAGAGAATTGAATAGAATTCAAGAAGTTCCTCATGAAGGTCCAATGTGTGATTTACTTTGGTCCGATCCAGATGATAGAGGAGGATGGGGTATATCACCAAGAGGTGCTGGTTTTACATTTGGTCAAGATATCAGTGAGCAATTCAACCATAATAATGGTTTATCACTAACTGCAAGAGCTCATCAACTGGTTATGGAAGGTTTTTCTTGGTCACATCAAGATTTGGTTGTTACTATTTTCAGTGCTCCAAACTATTGTTATAGATGTGGTAATCAAGCTGCAATCATGGAAGTTGATGAAAATCATAATAGAGATTTCTTACAATATGATCCTTCAATTAGACCTGGTGAACCTACAGTTACCAGAAAAACTCCTGATTATTTCTTGTGAAATTGAAGAAGAATAAACAAATAATAATAATATTTATAAATACAAAATAATATAATAAATCATAATGATGTTGTCTTCCTCTTCCTCTTCCTCTTTTTCTTTTTTGTTTGTTTCCATTTTATTTCCATTCTTCAATTGTTATGCTCTCATCTCCTCTCCATCTTCCCAATTATCTTCTCTTCTATTTTTGTCACATGGTTGGATAGCAATATCCTATCTTTACATCTTCAATAAGTGAAAAACTTATTGACCATTTTTTTTCTTTGGTGATTCTATTATCAATTTCCTTTCTTATTTCATTTTGTTTCCTTACTCTTTTGTTTTCTTTTTATTATTAAATTGTTGTTATCTTGGTGTTACTTTTTAAATGTTGTTGATGACTTTCTCTTTTTTTATCTTAACATTATTAAATATATGTTAAAGTATTATACTGCCCATTAGAAAAAATAAACCGCATTTGTAGTTTCTAAACTCTACAAACTACAAAACCAAAACACTCAAGTACAGAGTAAAATCCATTACGAAAAGGATAAAGGTAACGATAATTTGAATTAAATAGTGTAGGGGTTTTGAGTATGATTAGACTTGCAACACAACTCTCAACACACAACACAAAACTGAAGAAAAGCAAGATTTAGTTTGTATATATATAGATTCTATATTAACATTACTTAGTTATCTGGAAAGTCCATGGCAAAACCAAATGAACGTTTTTATCATCGTCGATGAATTTTGAAACCGCAGAGTATGAACCTCTAGCTAACAAACCATGAGGTGCTTCAACAGGATCAAATGCCTTTTCATAAAATGGCTTATCTTCAGTATTAGGTGGGAATGAACCTAATGGTTCGTCCCATTTATCAAGAGTAATACCAGCCTTCTTAACAGCCTGTAAATATTTTATACCGGTGATGATCTCATGCTGGATTTTGAACTTGATAATCAAAGTATAGATTGAATTTTCTTTGATTTTGAAATGAATTTTCTTGTTTTTCAAAGCTTGTTCATCAACAACATCTTCAAGATCCACAACAATTGGCTCTTGGTCTTCAATTGCTAATATCATTGACAAGATAACAACTTTTCTCTTGTCACCTGGAGTCACAGGCAATAGGTTGTCGGTGACCAAACCTAATGATTTCTTCCACTTGGCCAATGATTCATCATGTGCGTCAAGCTGGGTGTATTCTTCAAGGGTCTTCTTCTCACCAACTTTGAAGCCTGGGATTTCTTCAGGAACTAGATCATCATGAGCTGCGTGTGACATCGTTGTGATATGAGGGATGTGGGATGTGGTATAGTGCGATGGATGGATTGGGGTTAAGGGTTAACGAATGGATCGATGAGTGAGAATCTTGATGGTTCAAGTAGAAGCAAAGGACAAGACAAGATGGGATAAGTAGTTGAAATGAATACAAGCAAGCAGATAAGGAGAGTAGAGCAGCAGTCCACCCAGCACAATTGCACCATTCCATTCCACTCCAATTGCACTGATCCAAGCACAAGAAAAGAAAGGAGCAAGTCAAACTGCGTCGCGTGGAACTTTTCCCATTTTCCACTTTCGATCCGCCTCGTCTTTCATTTCATTTCATTTCATTGCCAGGGAGTGCCAGGGTGGTTACTGCTTGGGCAGATTAGGATAGCATACATGGTCACATGTGAGTTACTTCTGCATTGGGATGGTAAAAAAAGCATAACTCAAATACCCGAATTACTTGCTATATCAACGAAATGGAGTTAACAAGTAGCATGTATAGATTGAACTGGCTCAAATCTACAAAAGCCTCCCCTCGGAGATTCCCGGTGTTAGCAGGCTGGATGTGTAGCTCAAAATTCAAAGTGGATCAAAAGTAACCAAACACCAATGAATACTGCTAACTTCCCCTTCACCCTTGCTTCCCCTTCCCCTCCACCATCCACCACTACCAAAGATGTCCATCCCATCACCACAAGAACTATCAAGACTATCAGAATCTGAAATCAAGGATGTCCTAAACACACTTTTCGAACCGTGTGAGACCCTAACCAACTACCTAATCTCAAACCTATTCAACTCAAACCAGATCTACTCATCCTACAGACAAATCATCGAGAACTCAAGATCGTTATTAGAACAGCTTAGATTCTCATACTTGCAGAACAAGACCAACGAGGAATTGAAATTCACAATAGACAAAATCATCTCAGCACATCCTAGACTCGGACCACCAAAACCAACAACTGCAACAAGTTCAAATGAAGAGTTGTCATCGCATTCGAAATCAGAACAGGCTAGTTTGAACTCGAACTCGGACCCGAAATTGACACAGAGGTTGGTTGAATTGAACGATCTTTATGAAACTACGTTTCCTGGTTTGAGATTCGTTGTGTTTGTGAATGGCCGTTCAAGAGAGTTGATCATGGATGATATGGTTGTTCGAATTGATAGAAATGATTTGGAGTTGGAGATTAAGGCTGCTTTCGATGCGATGTGCGATATTGCTTTGGACAGAGCTAGAAAGTTGGGTGCTAGATTATAATTGTTTTCGTCTAAATTCACTAATCTACAGAATAACAATACAGAGGAAACATTATAGAAGTATATCCTTTCAAACGATACAAGATGATGAGATAATAGTATATTTGTATACAATGGGTTTACATATATATTTATATATTGTGTACATTGTTCAAACTCCGCTTCACTTTGTCTCTTTAGCTCAATCTATATAACTCTTCATTTTTCAACTTCATAATTAGATTCTGTCAACTCTTTGCTCAAGTCTCCATTTTTGGGCTTGTGATTGTAGCTGTTGTTGGTGTAACCATTACTATTATACTTCTTGTTATGCACAGATCTATTGAATCTGTTTGAATTTCCATTGGCATTTCCACCAGCTCGTTGTCTTCTGTTATTACCTCCTGTGAACGAACCACGCTGTTGATAATACGCAGTATGACCATACACTCCACTTGGCTGTCCTTGATGCGGTGGTGGTGCATCCATCATTGTTCCTGGAGGTGGGATGGCTCCACCATAATACAATGGAGTTGGTCTTAGGCCTGATTGAGATGGTCTTCCGTTGGAAGCTGGTCCTTGTTGAGATCCGTTGATGAAAGTAGGAGAGTAATAGTACTGAGATTGAGGTGGAAAATTGGTTACAGATGTTGGAGGTCCACCTGCAGTTGTGATTGCTTGCCCATCGGGAGACATCGACTTATCAGAGAGTGACTGTGGAGGCGGAGCACCTGGCATTTGTGCAACCGGGTAATAATAATACTGAAGTGGTTGTTGTTGCTGCTGTAGCTGTAGTTGTTGCTTCTCAACGGATGGTTGACTGAGGTCATGCTTCATTTTATTATTTAGAGAAGGTGCCAGCATGTGTGCACCTGAAGGAGCAGCATATTGATAGTTGAATGGCACAAACTGTTGAGGCGGGTAGTAACCATAACCGGGATTACCATTTGGAACACCTGCAGTTGGAGGATAAGCTGGCAACCCTGTATTGCGCTGGTAATCGTTATATGTATAATAGTTTTGTCTATGTCTATCATTTCTTCCATGGTAAGATTTTCGGCTATTGTTTTTAATTGATCCATCATTACTATGATCATCTTCGTCTTCGTAATTATCGTTGATGTCACCTTCATCGTCTTCATCATAATCATCCTCGTCCTCAGGATCATTGTCATCATTATCATGTTCTTTTTCAATTCTTTCTTTGACCAACTTGTATCTTTCTTCTCTTGTTAGTTTATCCTGCTCTATACTTGAAGATTTTCCTTGGTCACCTTCAGTGATGGTCGTGGAATCAGATACCACCAAGTCGTCACCAGATTTCACTCTTCTCATGATTTTGAAATTCGAAGGTGCAGGGGAAGGTGCAGAAGCAGGAGCAGGAGCAGGAGCAGTTACAGATGCAGAGGCAGCAGTAGAGGTTGTTGTTGCTGCGGTGGCTAATGATGATGATGAAGATGAGTAACCCAGGTTCAAGTCATTTTTGAAATTGTTCGATAACCCATTGATTTCGTTATCACCACGATTTTCATTATCCACCAGATTTTGTGACTTTAACGTTTCGTACAATAGTCGTTCATTGTAATGGTTGAACAATTCAGATAGTCTAATTCTATTCAATTTTTCATAGGGATCAAATTTCAAGTTTCTAAAATCTAAAGGTTTGATGTTCCCATCATCATCAAATTTAGCTGTCTTTTTAACGTCATCAGCTGCATTAACCAACGAGGTATTTATCTTATATAAGACCATTGAATAACCATCGTTTGATAATATATGTCCAAGATTGTAATATTCAGCAACTTTATGGGTCAACAGTCTATAGTAAGAATTTAATGGAGTCAATTTCCAAGAGTCCACATTTGGTTTGACAATGAACTCGATGATTTCGGATTCCAAGTTTTCAATAAATTCACGGTCATTGTTTGTTGCAGATGTAGTTGAAGTTAATGATTTTTGTTGCAAGGTGAAATTTGGAGCTCTTGCATTCAAATTGAATAAGGATTTTATCAAAATATCTGGAATTGAATAATTTCTGGATAATAGTTTAATTATGTTTGGGATCGTGGTGCCAGTGGGTAAATCAATTGGTGTGAACTCACTATTTGTTGTTAAGTTTGGAAGAATCTGCTCAGTGTCATTTTCAGGCTGTTGAAATTCCAGGCTGTTTACCTCTTCAGAAACCATTTGTAGACGTGTATATAGGGTTGATTCGATGTAATGGGCTTATGCTATAAACAAACTATCTACTGTTGAGCTGGGGTCGGGAGTGGGATCGGGAGTGGGAGTGGGTAGGAGAGAGGAGAGAGGAGCAAACACGCAATGTAAGCGATCAGTGTACCAGTGTTGATAGTGTTCAATAGAGGTATGAAACGAAGGGAAGACAGGTGTACGTGGGAGTGAAAGAAAGGAGTGAAATACGGAAACAAGCTTAGGCCAATTGTAGTCGAATGACGTAGTGCGGTGTTCAGTTGTTTTGTGTCTAAGGTTTCTTTGGAAATCACTCAGAAAATAAAAATAAAAATAAAAATAAATCGAGTTTCCCCTGAAACAGGCCAAAAGACACGGTACAAACAGAAGAAGAAGAAGAAGGTTAAAAGGTTAAAAGTTACAGTAGTATATGTATGTACACACACACCCAATGGCACGATGAGATGTCTCTCTCTGTTACCATTGGCAAGTGTGCAGGGTTAAACGATTTCAGGTGCACCACCAGTGGTCCGGGCAAGTCCTGCTGATCGCACTGGCTACACTGGCTACACGGGACAAACACAGCTGTCACGGTTCACATCAATAACAGTACCAACAGCATAACACCAGTAACACCAGTAACACCAGTACCACCAGTACCACCAGTACCACCACCTATTCCAAGAAAGCGTAACAGCCACCAGACACCAGAGAGAGCATTCATACATAAAACAGCTCCAGACCCAGTGCCCCACCAAGCCGCCAAACAGGCTGAGCTCGCGGGCCTCGCCCTCCCAATCCGGAAACACCAATGGCAATGGCACTGGCAAAAAGCATATACTTATTCTCATACTACTGCTACCTAGAAACACCACGGTCGTACTGAACCTGTAGATTAAGGTTAGCTTCAATGTACCATGTATACTTTATTGAAATAGAAAACTATAACAAAACAAATAATCAAAACTAACACAAACAAAAACATCATGAAATCCAATATCATTACCACCAATAGAGACATCGCATAATGAGCTAATAAATAGCCTGAAATAAAAGTGAAACGGCAACAGATCAATTCATATTGATATCACCTTCGGGATCGCTTTTCAATTTACTCTTTTTCTCTTCAATAAACTCTTGAATCTTCAACTTCAACTCCAAATCATCTTCAACATCCTCTAACTTCAAAGGTGATCTGTTGAAAGGATCCGTTGGATCGTTCATCAAATGCGCTTTCAAAACTGATCTGTCCATAGATATCTTAGAATGCGGTAATTTAACAGGATCCTTCATCAACGTATACATCAAAGGATCCAAAAATTCATCAGGTATATCACCCAATTCTGTTTCTTCTTCTTCATCTTCCAATTTGATCTGTTCTGCTCGTTTCACAAACTCATTTAACCTTTGTTCAAATTCTGGAGTAGGAATCTTACCAACCTTGTATAAAACATGTATCGCTCTCTTGAAACATAACGGATTGAAAGATCTAGAATCTCTTGCCACCGCTTCAATAAATGATCTTTCTTTAGATAAATTGATAAAGATCGAACATAATTGAAACAATAACTCACTAGGATTAAATTGATAGTTCTCTGGATTCTTCACCTTCAACTCGTTATATTTAGGTCCCACCAATGCAACCAAATTGTAATTCAACATACCAGCCAATCTATCAACAATTTCAACAATATTGAATGCTTCCGGTATCTCTTCTGTAAAAAGATTGAATAATAAAATGGTCTTATTCGATAATTGAACAAAAGACTTTGCCATTCTTTCACTCTCTTGAAGTTTCTTCTTCAACTCATCATCGGACTCTTCACCCATAGCAGCATTTCCCTTAGCTCTATTATCCAATTCCCTTTGGCATGATCCAATAGTAGTTAAATGATTCAATGACTCGTCCAATAAATAAGTTGTATCGTTCAACATTCTAGCTATGATTCTAACGAAGAATTTCTGTAATTGTTTGGAGATCTTCTTCAAATCCTGTTTGAAAAAATCAAACTTCCATAACTGTTCCAAGATGAAAGATATATGATACCTAGCATTGAACTTATCATAAAACTGTGATGATGCTCCAGTTTTTTCAACCATGACGTAGAAATCCAACAATGAAACCATAAGATTGTCTCTAACCATTTCATTGTTATTGAAAATATCAATCATATAACCATCTCTACCATTCTGTAATGGCATGGATCCGAAAAATAAAACCTCAGTGATTCTAGCCTTCAAATGTGGATTGCTAACCAATTCAGGACATCTTAATATGGTGATACTAAATTCAATAAATTTATTCAATTTCTCTTCATTTTGAAACATTGGATTGCTTGAAAATTTGGCAATATAATGACAATAGTTAACAATACCTTCAATGAACATTTCTGGGAAATATTTAAATGGAATAGGTGAGATCTGTCTTAAATACTCCATATCATCCAATTTATCAACATCATGATCCATATTGACCAATGGAATCTTCAATAAAACTTTTGGATATTTATGTGTTGGCTCAATAACTTTCAACATGAATGTAATCGACCCAATAATTATATCAAAAACCTCCAATTGCATCGGTCTGTTGCATGAAACCATTTCAATCGCCAACTTCATGGCTTTATACTTCTGTAACTCTTTCTTCAGAGGTGTGATCTTGGTATCCATCATCATTTTCATTATTGGATTGCCCATCGATCCTGGTCCAGCTTTATTCATCATGTCTTCAAATTTCTTTAACTGTTCATTCATCTGCTTGATATAGCCTGTTAGTTTGTTCGAGTTGATATACAATCCACCTAATCCATAATGGAGGTAAGTTAACAGTAGATAGAAACATTCACTTATGAAATTCAATGGTTTATCGATCATCTTATCATCAGTATAATATTCAGAAGATTCTTGAATTGTTGAGTTGATCTTGGTTTCATCACTCAAATCAATCAATTTATTACGATGTGCCATATAGTCAATTGAAATCTTATCCAGTTTGTCATAGCTACCATCAGCCAGAAAAGGTTGGGAAAACTTAACCAAAATCATGGTTAGATTAAACATGAACGAATCAGTGGCAATCTTCTTTGAATCGGCATGTTCACCTCTTCTCAAATGATTATTATTCACAATATCGGCCAAATATCTTAAAAACCGTTGACGAGGTTCTTCACCTGCTCTGACCAATTTTTCACAGATGGCAAACAATCTGTTGACTTGGACGCTATGCTCGGTATGTAACGATTCATGAATTGATCTAACCTGTTGCTTGGAAAGTCCGTCTGTGTAATTAAATGCGGCAATCTCAGGAAGCAAGGGTGATAGTCTTAAAACTGGTCCTAAAATTGTCTTTAGTTCAAATTCATTCGGCTTTAGATTATCAGGGTGGTATCCATCTATCAAATGGAAAATCGATGCAACTGGCTTACTTGATAGGAAAAGTTGGAAAACATCCAAGATCTTCAAATAATCCGTATCGGTGGTATAATCGATCTTAGTCAATGCAAAAGATAACCTTGGAATCACAGTGTTACAAAGTTCCAAAAGGGAATCGTTCTCAATTGCCCTTTGCACAACCTCTAATAGCATACCATCATACTTATTAACTTGTTTCCAGAACAGTTGAACAGTTGAGTTGATGGTGACTTGGTCGATGAACATATCAGGCACTTGAAACAAAATCAAAGTGTAACTTGAACTTAAACGTAACACTTCATTTATCAACTTATTCTTCTCAGATAAGAGCATATCATCGGATCTTGTTGTTCTTCTAACCTCGCTTGCCAATGTCCATGTCTTGAACAAATAATCTAACGGTGTCTCAAACTTTGGTGTAACACCTTGTTCGGTCAATAGTTCTAGGAAGACTGAATCAATTAGATCGTAGGTTAACATTGAGTCTTCATTTTCTTCAGCTAGGGAATTTAGATAAAAGTAACCACTCACATCTGCCTTTTTCTTTGACATAGTAGCTTGAAAGATATACTCTAGTTGAGCATTAGACCATGATTCAATGCTCTGACTTGTCTTTTGTTGTTTCTTAGGTAGGGCCCCAGAAACATCTGAGCTTGTATAAGAGGAAGTGGAGGAAGCTAATTTGGCTGATGGTATAGGAGATGTAGTTGTATATGTCTTGGTTGCTGTGATTTCAGGCTTGACAATTGGTGCTGGACTTGAGGTTGATGCGTTTCGATTATTAGAGGATTGTGATTGAATGGCCCCTAGCCTTGCCAAACGTTTTGCCCTGATCTCTTCGGGTGTACTCATCAAGGGTTAAATCAACTAAACAAAAAGGAGATGGAAACAAAAATCAATTAATTGAGTGTTATTTCAACAGATCAAACAATTTGAGTGTAAGTTATATGCAGCTTGTTGAGTTTTGATATGCGTTGTTGCCTCTTAGTGTTGGGTGCCAACTGTGTATGATCCATCTCAAGCTCTCCAGTGTGTACACCGCGTACTCTAAATTTTTGTGAGGGAGTACGTAAGCAGGTAGTGGCGATGAAGAGAACACTACACAAAGAGAGAAGTTTATTATTTTACCAAAAGTATAATATTAAAGACAGTTAAACATAAGATATTAATTACTATAAAACGACCCTATATTTAAGCCTTGATAGCAAACTTCTTGACTGGGTGAGCAATAGCAGCCTTCTTAGCCTTGTCAGTCTTTGAGTTCTTTTCGAACTTGGTCAAAGTTCTTCTCAAAGCTCTGGTCTTCTTGGCTCTCAAGTCCTTTGGAATGTACTTCTTACCAGCGTAGAAAGCTCTGACGGATTGTCTTTGTTGTAAGTTGATGATGGTCAAAACTCTAGCGATAGACTTTCTGATGGTGTTGATCTTTGGTAAGGAAGGCTTGGTCAATTTTTGGACCTTTAATTGAGCTAACTCCTTCTTCAAGTCAACTAATTGTTCTTGTAATTGGTCCTTGGACTTGGTTCTTAATTCGTATGCTTTAACACCGGCCTATAGATAAAAGTAAACACAACGGTTTGTACTATGTTAGTAAAATTGTAAAAAATGGGATATCATTTTTTTAGATAAACAAGAAGAGATGACTATTTGAACACAAGCTATAGTCTAATGAAGTATTGGAGATGTGAGACAATGAAAATACCTGTTAGATATATTGAGATTCTGTTGAAAGTTTCATGAAGCAATTAAGCAAAGTTGACTATGATGTTGATATGAAATTTTTATAGTGAGAGATACATTCAGCTAGAACCTAGAGTTCTAGTAACAAAACATAGTGATCAGTTATGTATAACATCATTCTGTATTTGGTTGAATGAATCTCAGAACATAGTGCTTCACATGCCGTTTAAGTTGGTCAATGCTATCTTTCCACAACCAGTGTGTTGTATGTTTTCAACATGGTGCATATAAAAATTTGATATTTGATGTATGATGATGACTTTTCAATAATGTAGACAGTATCAAACTTGATAATTTTTTTGAATGGTTGGTTATTGTAATGTTACTGTTGTGTTTCCAAATTGCTTTATTCACTCTGTTGAAAATTGTGTTGATCTTGTTCAGATTTTCCAGTTGGCTTGACTTGACTTGGGTGATGTGTTCAAATAGTAGGTCTTTGAGAAGACACCTCTTTCATTCATTATAATCATCGACTTACCATTTTATGATATGTTGTATTATACTAGATCCTTCGATAAGCTCTTTAAGTTGAAATGAAAAGGTTACAGTTACACAAATTTAGGGTATACAAATATTGTATATAATTTTTCCACGCCAGCCAGAGTCTCACCCACTCAGTGAGACAGAGAGCTGAGCGAGCGAGAGGACCAAACGAAACAGAGCGCAGAAGTTGGCCGTCGCACGCCCTTTCCGCTCGCGCAGGTGAAAATTTCTTAGCCTGCCATCCGCCACCGTGTCAGCAACAAGACCGCTGAGGGCGTCTCTGTGACTGTGTATTTCCCGATCCGGACACCACCACACGCCGCCCTCTGAGTAGCGAGCAACGAGCTTCAGCTGCACGCGCCACACGAGAATGCTAACTGTGGCACAGTCCTTATCGGCTGCTGAGCGGATGCCCCAAACACCGAGCGAGCGATAAAGAATCAAAAAGTGGTTAGTGGAGACATGAGATAGCACAATCATTGACTGAATCATCTCCATCGGACTGAAACTGAGAAAATGGATACATCGTACAAATAATAATCTGCAACAATTGAAATGATTCTGAAACCCAGATGATAATCAACCACCAAAACCCATCTAAAATACACAAAGACACAACAAATCAAGTGGAAACTACTAGCAAATCGCAATTCCGCAAAACAATCTAGCTGATTGAAAGCAAGCAAAACCATGACTCTGCTCTGCTCCCCCGCTCATCAATTTACATTCTTCACACAGCACCACACAACCTTGAATCTATCCAACTTCAAATTCATAAATCATAACTACCATAATCACAGATATCTCGTTATATATAGCTTATTTATCAGTATGTGTACGTAGATATAAAAGAAAATTGAATCTAGCTGAATTTGCTTGGATTCTCTTGATCCTCGCTGATCGGCAAAACATTTATTCGGCATGGATTAGATGTACGAGTTTGATTGGATTCCACGATTCACTTGATCCTTTAAATACTAGTAGAGTATGATATTATATGAATTGATTAATGTTATCTGATTATGAGTAGTAAGGATTTAGGTACTCGTATGGGTTTGCTTGATCATCACTGATTCAGATTACGTACTGGAGTGCTCCGGCAAGACATTCTGATGCATCATTATTTGATATTGGTGTTGATTACCTCCAATTAAAGGAAAAAAACTAAATAAATTATACAATTATTTCATCTTCTTAATATTTTCATAATCAAAACAACAAATAAAAAGAGAAAAGAAAAGGAAACGTGAACTTCAAATGCCAATTAATTTATATATTGAAATAAAATATAATATCTAGAAACAAAAAACAAAATTACTAGATATGAAACATAATTGATAGTTTGAACTTTTCGTTTCTTTTCTAAAAAAACAACAAGAAAGTGAAAAATCTATTTGAATTTAATTTCTTTCAAAAAGGTTTGGGGAACATAGTAGAGAAAGACAAAGATTTAAATAATAAGAAGTGAGTAGTAGGAGAGGTTGAGGTGGTGGTGGGTGAGACGAGACAAGACAAGAGGGAAAGAAAGGATCAAAACAAAAAAGAATCATGCATAAAAAGAGATTTGGAAGGGTGTTTCAAATCAATTGATTTAAGCACTGTTCTTTAAGTTGGTTGATAACCATTCTAAACCTTCGTATAAACCATCACCTGAAGTGGCACATGTAGCTTGAATAAACCATGGTCTTGGTCTGATTGATTGTAAACCTAACTTTTCGGTAATTTCTGCGGCAGTCATCGCATTTGGTAAATCTTGTTTGTTGGCAAAGACTAATAATAATGCATCTCTTAATTCATCTTCGTTTAACATTCTTTGTAATTCTTCTCTAGCTTCAGAAATACGGTCTCTATCGTTGGAATCAACAACGAAAATGATACCTTGGGTGTTTTGGAAATAATGTCTCCACAATGGTCTAATCTTATCTTGTCCACCAACATCCCAAACAGTGAAAGAGATGTTCTTGTATTCGACAGTTTCAACATTGAAACCAATGGTTGGAATGGTGGTGACGATTTCACCTAATTTCAACTTATATAGAATGGTGGTCTTACCGGCAGCATCTAAACCAACCATCAAGATTCTCATTTCTTTACGACCGAAAAGGCCTTGCAATAACTTGGAGATAGATAAACCCATCTTAATATATATATGATTTAGTTAGTAAATGTGTTATTGGTATAATCCAACTAGGAAGGGGAGTAGGTGGTTGTAAGCTGTTCATCTTTCACAAGAGGCAAAATGTTTTGTTTTTCTAAACGATCTGTGTCGCTCGCTCTGTTTCGCTCTCTGCCAAAAAACCATCCCAGAAGAGCGCTCCTGACCCGTGATTTGCACCACACGGGAGATTGGCAGAGGGTGACGTTATCACACACTGAAGGGGAACTGTATAGTCAATTGAATCATCACATACGCAATGCAGTAGGGGTGTATATGTATGTATGTATGTATATGTATATGTGTATATATATATACATATGGATGTATCCATCGATCACATATATATACACAACAACATTGCAATGGCCAACACAACCCAGCATCGTTTCAAAATGAAGAATCCCCACCGCTGGTGAACCGGACGCGCGTTCAAAAGCTGCGCGTGCCTCCTGCTAATCCTAATCACGGCCAGAAATAGCAGTGAAATCCAGCAAGCGTTGGGTATCAGTTGAAATAGCAAGGTGTGTGGTATGCCATCAATGCTGTAGACATACACAGTGAATACAGTTCCAATTGATAAAAGTTAAGTAGTTGCCAATTGTCAACATACAAATGGTGTATCTTCATCTTCATTGTGGAAGTGTTCTGTAGATTTCATTTGTGACATTGGACACGTCGATACAAGTTGACAATTCCGCAACCCATATCAACACTTCCTCCCATTGAATCCCAAAGTCTGGATGATGAATATTTGTTTCATTGATTGTATTGAATCACATACCTTAATAAACGTATGATAATATAGAGTTAAAACGGATGGCTATTATAGAGTCAGTAGATATCCCTCTGAACAAAGGGTGTACACAAGTGACAAAAAACAACAACGCTCTTGATCCTCCCTCACCTCAAGATCCAGCACTCGCTGCAAAAGACAACTCACCACTATTTTAACGCAAACACCCGAACACCGCCTCGTTTGGGACCTCGGTTAGCGGTACACGACCCGTTACCCGATCCCCCTTCCACAGTGTGAGATGCTTTGAATGACACGATCTATTATATATATTGACGGGATATGCAAAGATGTGGATCAAAACAATATACAAAGAAAGAGACATTGGACACAATTAAGTATGCAAGATTAACTAGTATGTATCTAACATGAAAAAAAGCAAAAACAAAACAGGGGGGGAGAATTAAGAAACACAAACATATGCAAAAAAAAGGATTTGTCCTCTTTAGATCACTCAAATGAAAAATACAGAACCATATCAATCTAAAGAAGAAAATCTCACGGTACTAGCAAAGTTGATAATGAACAAAAAAGTGAAAAAGAAAACTCAAAACAACAGTGAAGGGATTAGTAGATAAACAAGAAGAAGAAGAAGCGATTTTATTATGATGGCGTATATGCTTTTTCGCATGGTGATTAATCACACGATATTTAACGGCCAACGTTAACTTTGCAAGTTGAAAACTTCTGTAAAGCCCTGAGATAAACAGCATATGTAACTTCGCTGTTATCCGGCTCCCAAAACATTTCAGTTAATCTTAAATGCCATGGCGGATAACCTTGTAGATTCAAAAATGGTTGAAACAAAATCAACAAGTCTGGCTCAACACCAACCAACTGCTCTAGCTCTTGATCAACAAAGCTCAAGGTAATATCCTTTTCAGTCAATTGACCATTCTTACTCATATCTGACATAACCTTAGTCAATTCAACAATGGTGGCACGTCCATCAACATTACTTATTAGTGAAATCTCAAGATCAACTTTACGAATTTCAGCTTCGTTGCCATATTCACCATCGTATGATCCATAATATGTCAAATTCAAATGTGGAATCACAATCTTGAAACTTGGAACATTGTTAGTTCCAAAATAAACAACTAATTTCCTATGAATAGCACGACGTAACTCAACCACACACTTTTTTAAAACTCCATGATATTCATAAATCGATAAATATGGAATATCACTAGAAAGACACCATGCAACAATCTCAGAACTGTTGTTACAGATTCCTTCAATCCCTCCACCTTCTTCTTGCTCTGGTAAATAGTTCAAAATAACAGATATACGATGTGGTATCTTTGGCAACTTGTTTATATCGCTGTTGATCAAGCTTGGTGTCTTGGATGGATTGTATGCAAGATTGAAGAACCTCAACTTCAGTCTGTTGTATGAAAATTCATAGAGTCGGATTATCGACAGAATCAAATACATCATGGTCAATATCGAATGATAAAAATAAAATGATATCAACTGAGTATATGTTTTAGGTGCATTCTTGTCGGCATTGATAGTTGGCATGTATACATTATGCTCTTTGGCCTTGAGACTGTTTCCTGAAAAGTAAAATCTTAAAAAACTAGGTATTGCATCAAGCACTGAACCATTGTAATTTGAAGGAGTTGGCTCATTTGATTTGGTTAACTCAACATGATCCAATGGCGCCTGTTCACCATTTTGAGCCTTTTCCTTTTCTCTGGTCAACAGTATTTGATTTGGCGGAATCACTTGTTTCTTATCAACACCATTGACTTTCAAGTTTTTGGGAGCTGTGGATGACATCTGGTCTTTATGTCCCTGCAAGGAATTGTGTAATTGCTTTCCAGCGATGGAGATGGGCAACGGGGGAATTAGATCTTTGGAGTTTCAAAATTCAAAGTAAACTGTACTTTGAAAGTGAAATGGAACAATTAGCAGTGAAGATCACAATCAAATATTGTACGGAATCAATAAAGGATAATGAAAATGGATCGGTTTAATATGAACATCCAAGTCCGTTCTACTCGTATCATTCAGATTCAGGTAGGACCCAATTTTTTTTTTGAAAGTGATTCATGCGCAAACAAAAAAAATTCGCTTGAGAACACCACAGTTCAGGTACTCGACTTATTTTATTTAACACTAAATATTTAGAATTTATCTATTTTACACGCCAGTTAAAAAATGTAAGAAAACAAAATATGAGTAAGATACAATATAAAATAATGACGATCCTTTTCCAAAAGGGATTTGAACAAGTGGTTCAACCCTGTTCCTTACCTTCTATTTATCATCCTCCTGAAAGTCTCCGGTTTCATCGCCTTGTTGTGTAGTAAAGTCATCGCCATATATGTGATGATTGATATGATTATTAGAAGTAGTAGTAACGTTGCTAGAGTTGTAGTCAGTAGAATGAGCAGGGCCCAAATGATTATTATTGCTATTGTCCACTTGATTTAAGTCGTTATTTTGCGACTGCGTTGCTGAGGGCCCTGTATTTGGAGTAAGTGATCCGGTGTAAATACCCAGATCATTCAAAAAATTGACTAGCCCACCATCACCAGCCACGAAGTCGTGTGTTACAGATCGATTGGAGTCATTCTCGTTATCATCATTGGTGTGGTGTGAGTAAGCGTGATTGTTATTGTCTCTGCTAGGAATTTCACCACTATTAGCTTGATTTAGTGTACTAGATGTGCCTTCTATTATATTGGATGGATTGCTCTGTGATGACCCAAAGAAATCCGTGTGCGGGCCAAGATCATATAACTCTAAGTCCATATCATTAATAGAACTTATGGATGGTGGGTAGTTATTTGGAGCATTGATGATATTGTTTATGAAAGATGCATTATGATTTGGCATATTTTGAGAAGGAACTCCAATGTTGGCAAGGTTGCTTTGGAAGTCCCTCATATACCTTTGTGAAGAATAATCTTCTCTTGGATACGCTTCTGAGCTGGAATTATTTGCCATTGGAATTGGATAACGTGAATGAAGAACCGAATCCGAGTTATGCTGATCTCCAATTGCCGTACTTTCACTTGCTTCAAAAGTATTATATTGGGGTGAAAGGGTTTTGCTGGATTCTTCTTTCTTGTCTTGATCAACAACGTTATTCTCTGACAATAGAATTCCTTCAGCTAAAATGGATTTGAAATGAGGTGACTTTCTTGCACTTGAGCAAACTTTATATAACTCGTCGATTTCTTCCAACATTAATCCTTTGGTCTCATAGATGAAGAAATATGCAAAAATCAAAGCAGCAAAATTCAGAGAACCCCATAGAAAGAATATTTTCGGACCAAGTGCAGCAGTATGGTTTCCACTATCAATCAAAAAAGGTGTTGAAAATGCAAATATAAAGTTCACAAGCCAATTGGTGGCAGCAGTCAATGAAACAGCCTTTTGTCTAACTGATAATCCAAAGATCTCACCCACCAAAACCCAAGTCAGGGGCCCCCAACTAGCTGCAAAAAATGCAATAAATAAGCAGACAAATGCAATCATAACCTTATTGGCAACGACGGAATCGGTAGTTGCACCAACAGCAGCAATAACGAAATTGGACACAGTCATACCGGCAGCACCAGTTATAAATAAATTTCTTCTACCCCAGACTTCAACTAGGATGATACCTGGGATAGTGAAAACAACATTAACAGAATATGTAACAAACGATATCAAATATGATTTTTGAATTCCTGCCTTGACGAAAAAATTAACACCATAATAGAAAATAAAGTTGATACCAGAGCATTGTTGTAAAGTTTGCGCCAATATACCAGTGAACATCCTTTTCACTTGAGAAATTCTACTCGGGGAGCTCCTAAAGCAGTCAAAAATCGAGGTTGGCCCAAAACTCATCTCATAGTCGTGGGCAGCTTTGATCTCGATTAATTCTTCAATCAATTCTTCATTATCAGGAGGTAATCTTCTGAATCTGGAAAGTGAAATGATAGCATCATCCAAATTATCCTTCTTAACGTAAAAACGAGGAGATTCAGGTAGCATGTACATTCCAACAGAAAGTATAGCTCCCCAAATAAGTTGAATTCCTATAGGAACCCTGTAACACCTTGGATCATCGATTAGATGCGTACCCTGTGTAACGGCACTCGAAACCAACAATCCCCAAGTGATGGCCCACTGGTATAATGATATAACAGAACCTCTTATCCATTTGGGAGAAGATTCAGCTTGGTACAAAGGAATAACAGCCGATATAACACCAACACCAAGCCCACTCACGAAACGTCCTATACACATAAGCACCAATCCTTCCGCTGCAAGCTGAAGAACTGTACCCAACGTGAAAATAATCGAGGTACATCCAACGATCGATAATCTTCTTCCAAACCGATCTGAAGTAAGCGGGGCAAATAAGGACCCTATAAATGTCCCCACCGATAAGATGGCAGTTGTGACAGATTGTTCACTTGCTGTAAATCCAGTAGATGAGGTTGTGAAATGAGTCTTCACGTATTTCATTTCCAATAAGCCGTTAATGATACCTGTATCATAACCATATAAAAAGCCACCAACAGCAGTTAAGAAACCAACGTTCAATGCCATCAAAGTGGCGGACCGATTCATAGAATTGTTTCTGTTACGATTCCTACTGTTTGAATCTTGTTGGTCTTGTTGTGGTTGTTGTTGTTGTTGTTTTGAAGATGTAATCTTCAATGTGTTCATGTTGATCTTATCATCCCTGGTGTATCCTTTGAAAAGAGACTCGTCGTTGGCTGTAGTGAGCCTGTTTGATGATATTTGGCAACTTTCGTAATCATCATTTTCGTTACCAGGAGAAGAGTACAAATATTTTTCCAGTTGTCTTTGCTCTTCGTGCTCAATACGCAATCTTGTCCTTTGCACTATCTCCTCTGTAGTCATGACTGGTACCTGGTTCGCTATACCAGTGTTTGACCTCAGTATTGATCCGGTATTCACACTGGTACTTTCATATTCACTGTTTCGTAGTATCTCTTCTAGGTTTATGGTTGATGATAACGTTCTCGATTCACACTCTGCCGAGTTCTTGGTCGTATCTACACTTGGAGACGGTAGTGGGGATGACATGATAGCGAGTTGTGTATATTTGAATTATGCTGCTCACTTTATGAGTTGTAAGTTGTTCAAAGTTGATAATATCATAAGCTAATTAAAAGAGTTGAGAGTTTGAGTTAGATGCTTTAAGAATAGTAGTTTATTGGATAAGGTTTGGTAGGTTTATCCTGAACCATATGTCATACAAACTCCACTTCAGATTCTTTTTCTTATTTTTTCCAGCTTGTATTCAATGAAGGGCAATGCGAACGGCTGTGTACGCAATTTAACAGTTCTCCATGCGCTCTCTGTGTCCGACTGGTAGACGAACCACCTGAAAGATGTGTGATTTCTGAAAAGAACAATCGTCATTCGGTAAGGTCAGAAGAGTGACGTGAAGTAAATACATTCTACATGCTGAGTCTGTACTTTCTGTTGCCGAGATCTCGAGTAATATAAATAGTAGAAACTCAAAGACTGGTAGATAAACGAAGAGGAGTGATGATCTTTCCCCGCCGACCAGATACAGAAAGATCTCAATACCATGGAGAACTCCCCTTTTTTCCCGAACATCATCACGGATAAGTTCATTGATCAAGTACTAGAAAAGGGGGAATCAAGTAGTGATCGTAATTTCAGAGTGTAAATTAGGACCATATGTATATGGTGAATTGATCCCTAGCCTTTTTGATCCAAGAATGCAAATTCTTTGATTTTGAGTTCTTTGATACAAAAACTAGGAATGTTGTTATCAAAATTCCCAATCAAAGATGTTCAAGATTTGTGTGGAGAATAAATAAGGACGCAAATAAAGATATGCGATGGAAATTTACTTACGCAAAAAGATGATACAGAAATGTGGGTAAAAAGAGTCAAAGAAGTGTAAAATGTAGAAAATCATAGCATTAGTCGAAATTTCTAGACAATTGATGCATTGTTATTGTGACTGCATCAAGCAATGCTATTATTCTTTTCACCGATTTCTGGTTACTTGCTGACTATCATTCTGCTTCATTTCTTCACATACCAGTGATATTTGATCTAATCTTCTTTACTACTCTTTTTTCCCCATTATTATTCAATCTATGTTACCCTTTTCCTGTTTATCACCCATTTATACTACAAGACGATAACGACAAAATCAACTTCCAAACCAACTCTCCAAAACCCAGCCATGGTCATCATGAACAGCGCTAAGGTGTTCGGCACATGCTCGTTGACCATCCTCTTTATAATCCTCTGGCGCATGCAACACGCGTGCATGTGCATAAGGATAGCTTACCACATTACAAAATGGGGGCTAACTTGAATAAAGTTCGCTTGCATCCCTATCCATAATCATAGATCATAAACAAACCACCAAAGATGGAAGCGGTTCGTATATTGTCTTGAGGATGCTGATATATGTATTTGGGATATGAAGTGAAAGTTCCATCCCAAGCGCACACCACACCACACAGAAAACGCGCGCGAAAACGCCTTGTTGAAATTCTTATTGTTCTATTTCTTGAATTCCAATTTGATACTGCTGATGATGATAAGCTATCTTGTTACTTTTAGTTCTGTATTTTTTTCGAATGGGTATCTTTTCATACAATGACGGCTATTATTGGGACATAGGCTTATCCAAGAATAAACGGGGAAACAGTTGACCCTCTAACCAAGTATAATTGTCGGGCTCTACTAATGTAATAAAACTTCAAAGGACCACGGCCTCTTTTCAACTTACAGGATTTTGATGATTAGACATCACTGATCTGTACTTATAAATATGATACATTGGAAAAAGAAGAACTGAAATTATACAAACAACGTGTGTAATAGTGTAAATATACAAGCGAACGACAACTGCAAAGAAGCAATCTGAGAAAGAGCAAACAACAAAAAAAGCAAGGGTAAATCCTGAACCGAAGAAAGAAGAAGAAGAAGAAAGTAGAAAAATCAGAAATCAAATTGAAACAATATAAGACTTTGAGTAATGAGACAAACGATATATAACCAGTATACTAAAGTTCATCACATCATGCTAACGTTCATAATTGACTTGTTATCATGACCACCACCCAATTTACCAAACAACCTTCTACCTAATCCTTTAGGCATTGGAACAATAGGTTGTGCTCTGGAAGTTGCTGAGAATGGAGCAGGTGGAAGTTGTTGTGTCTTTAACGGTGGTGGAGCATTTGTAGTAGTGATCTTGATTATATTTTCTTTACCTGACCAATCATCGCTAACTGCTGTTGAACCCGAATTTATAGATGCATTGTCGGTTGAGTCAACAATAGTAGTGACAGGTCTTCTGATGGTTGATTTTGAATTAAAGAGTTTAGAATCCTTCTTCTTTATAGATCTTGAGTTTCCTGAATGTTTAATGAATGTAACGTCTTCAGCAACGGCAACCAAATTTTCATTTAGCACTTCAACGTCACCAGCGGTCATCATTGAATTTGCCAAAAAGCAGAAAACCTTCAACCATAAATCAACAGCTTTTAAATCGGACATCTTTTGAATCAAGACACCGTACAATGATTCACCCATCTTTTGGAAATAACCTGGTTCAACAGAAAATATTCTAACGTGCATACAACCTAATTTTTGGAGAAAAGTTTGCATGCTCCCCAAGTCATCAAGATTTTCAACAGCCATCAACATAATTGAAGCAAATTGAACCGTTTGATGTTTAATTGAAGGTAAGAAGTTTAAGATAATTGGATGCTTGGCAATTAGATCTTCATAAACTTCAATCCAGAAATGATTGGATCCGAACATTGCAGATGTTGAATCTTCTAATGCCATGGAGCCAACATTGATAGATTTTTGCTTACCGGTCTTAGTAGCTGTTGAAGTCCATGTTTGTCGTATAAGAGCAATTTCATCTTCAGTGAGTTTCAATTCAACTTTTGGCCATGGGCTGGCTGCTGGTTGGGAGAATGGGATGATCTTTGAGGACATTGGAATTAGCATGGGTAGTAATATATATAAATATCTATTGGAAATGAGTGGATGATAATTAGAAGTGATTTGAATTGTTTATATTCTTCTTCTTCTTTTATTTTCGCAAAAGGTTTGAAAATTTGTTGTATCCTGAAACATGGATATGTCTGGCTTTTATATGAAATTGCACAGACTGAAACTAGAGACAGAATTGGGAGAAGTCTCTCTTGTATTAGATAGACGCAATCACATCTTATTGCCAATCACAAACCTTTTTTTTTTGGATTGGACATATATACGGAACAGGACCAAGTAGTTTCTTTTTTGTGCAGTAATAAGAAAAAACACTAAGGTTTCATGCTCGTTGCCAATAAGGAACAATATCAGCTAGCAGGTAGAGTGAATAGCTGTGTCTCCATGTTTCCCCTTCCGTGTTAATGTGAGGAGCTAAGGATGTACCAGTATCAGGGATACCTACGATAGCACAATGGAAACAATATTTTCAAACGTCGTCAATCCCATGTAAGAACAATAGAAGTTAGATGCAGTGAAGGATTTCTCAGCGGTGCTGTCCGGCGCTGTCCCGTTTCCCGTGTATTCCACCCTGGAGGGGCGTTCTCCTTCCGCCGCCTTACACCACCAACGTGCAAAGCGGCATTCGCACGCTGCGACTGGCCAGGAGGTTGTTCAACGCTCATTGTGTTCTTCGAGGCGGATATACAGCGGTTCAAGAACAAAGCCCTCCCTCGAGAGATGATACCTACCAGTGCCACTGCTGGATGATCATCGAAAATGGCGGTAGCGGGAAACACCAACAGGGGGAGGGGAAGGAAGGAAGAGCAGAAAGAACCTGGTGCACTTTGGTCTTAGTCTTGTTCTTCAACATTCATTCCATGCCCAACGTGCAGAGTCGTGATCCATAATAACTCGGTAAAAGTAGACTGTGGTTATGATTGTTGGTGAATGGAAAGCTAGTTAAAACTGGAAACCTAGCTTGTGGCAGGAGATGAAGTGCCTACTGAGTTGCAGTCAGCACCCTACCCACACGAAAAGGGGCTGAATACGATAGACTGAGAGTCAATGTGTACGGTATGGTTCTAGATAAGCTCAACCATCCACTATTGATCAAATCAAATCAATTGTTTTCCCCTGGTATACTTACAATTTAACACCAATGAGAGACAACAGAGATCAGCTTACAATGGAACTTCGTCGTGGCCTTGAAGTAGAAGTAGTGTGTTGTTCGTTGTTCGTACTCCGCCGAAATTGAGTATTATTTATCGCTGGTAACGAACAACAGACAACGGTGCAACGTTGCAATACAAGACTCACTTGCCCAAGTTGAAAGGAGATGCAATTGGATGGTTGCTCAACATCAACATGCTATCCAGCTGATTACAACCTATTTTCTTGGTACAAGTATCAAACTAAAGAGTTTTAACGCCAAACCCACTAATTATTTATATCCATCGCTGCATGGCCCACACTCTGTAACGGGCAAATGGGTGTAGTAAGTTGGATACAAGTATCTCCAGCAACTGCACCAAGTTTCCAAATCTCTTTGATCCGTCTCTGTTGAACAATATCAGTTGATGATATTTCAGCACAGGAGCTGATAACATTAAACAAGGTAATTTCCAATTTCCATCTACTGTAGCTGCTGGTGATAGACACACTCCGGGAAAGAGAAGGGAAAGGGAAAGGGGCACCAGCACTGAGCGGTGCGATCAGAGTTTTGTGCGTGTGTGCATTTTTCCACTCATCGCCTTGGAGTCTCCTGACAGGGGTGGTAAGTGGTCACAAGATGATCCTACAATATACCCCTCTTCAAAAAAGGTATCAATCATTGGATCATTTGTAGTTTGGTGATTTGGTGAATTATCTTACCATAAGGAGGTTCAAAGCTGAGAGTTGCCTTATCTGTGAATGTTTACAGGCACATCTGTTGCCATGGTTTACGAACGAGAATCTATTGGAGATTAAGCGAGAAACAAGGTGGACAGAGTGGGAAATGGTTTGCTTTCAACATAAAAATCATCCAATGTTGACAATCAACAACAGCAACAACAGCAACGATTAAGGGCAGTTGTTGATACGTTGAGTACTTATTAGAATCATTTATGTTTTAGATCGAGTTCAGTTGCTTAGATTGCGGTGGACGCAAACCTGCCTGATACTAATATCATACCATATATATGGTTCCTGTGTATGGTCTGACGATTACAATTGTAAGACTGGTACTAGTTCTTTGGATGCCCATTGTAGAATTGCAACATAAAACACTTTATAAATAGTAGAAAATGTTCTCATGAATAACATGAACAACACATCAAATACGTCTCAAATCACTCTTCAGAGCTAAAAGCCTCCAATTGTCCTTGATTTATGATCCTCACGCCCCATGGTATGGATGGAGATTAGTACTCCGAATATGAGAGCCAACTTGATTTGGAACTCCTCAAGTTAATGTAAAGTAGTTCGTGTTGTCTTAGATCCATTTGGTGATAAGGCTATATGATTCTCTCAATAATGGACGATCCACTTTCATCGAGGTTCATTCTTTGATAATCTATATTGACTGGACGTACATTGTGCACTTACTTTTCTTGATGATAACCATCTCTTCAAGATATTCAGCTGAAGTTACTCAGACCTTGTAGATTTAATATAATATTCTCGATCTAGAACCCAATATTCTCATAGTTGAATCTCTTCCCCCAACTGCAACTTGAGATTGTTCACTTTCATCGTATATAATATAATAGAAATTGCTCACCCATCTTGAAATAATTATCATCCACCCGTTGCAATAAAATATATCACTTTTACTTACATGTTCAACACTCACAGCTTTGAAAAACTTGCCCAATGCAGAGCTGCACGTGCATGCGGCACCTCAGCACAAACGCACGTTCAGTGTGTGAGATATCAACACCCGGTTTAAAACCCGTTCGAAATGCTATTGAAAAACACACCGTTGATCCTATTGTATCGTTATCGTACTGAAGCACCACTGCAGCTGGCCCGTGAAATCTGTTAGAAGTCCAATGACTGTGATTATATGATATTTAGGATATTTAGGATATTTAGGATATTCAATTAAGACATGTTTCTCTTGTAGTGAAATCAAAAACAAAAAATTCAAAGAGAGATATAAAACAAGGGAGATGGGGTAAGGATAAAAAACACAAGTTGGAAAGAGTTATATTGACTAGCAACTATCTAAATATATGCAAGCCGAAAATCATAAAAGAAAAAAAATGAAAAGTCACCATGTATCAAAACAAAAGGAAAAATTGAAACAAAAACATAAATTAAAGACATAAAAATAAAGACATAAATGCAGGCAAAAAACTAGGTATCATACAAACGTCCAACAACCAAGAACCAAAACGTATTCTTTGGGTTTATACATGAGATGTGCTTATTTCTGAAGTTCAAGCATGGGCTGTGGCAGGCAATGAATCAGTATTTTTACCTCCAAACTTCGAAAACAACCTGGATAGTCTATTCGATTTCTTCACCGTACTATTACTGCTATTAGTGTAAGATCGCTTCTGATTGAATGACTTCGGAAGTGATGATGTCTGAGATGATGATTGCGATTGATCAGCCATTGAAACACTTTCAATCTTGGCTTCAACGTTCGATGAGGTAGCTATGTAATATTCTTTGTCTAGTATGGTTTCTTCAGGTAATGATTCAATACCGACACTCAAATTACTTAAATTGTTGTGGTTTGTTAGCGTGTTAATTTCGCAGCTGCTGTTGTTCTGATGTAATTCCTCTAATGAAACACTGAATTGTCTGGTTGAATGAATGCCATGGTTAAGGGAATCATCATCTTTTGGTATATGCTTGGTGTTTGTAGGATCGGTTGAGAATATAGCTGGAGCACTGGCATTCGAATTAGTAAACCAACCAAATGATTTTCTTTTCATTTTCTTACCCATTGTTAAGGTATCGAAATTCCCACTGTTCAAAGATAAATCTGGTGATGATACATTACCTTGTTTAGCCACTGGTACTGGAATCGATTCATTTATGCTTTCACCAGATGCTGCAGATTCAGAAGCAACCCTTCTTTTTGAGACTTGGGTTTCATTTAGTAGAGGAGTGATATTACGAGATGAGAAGGCATTTGAAAGTGAACGGTATCCAAACATGGATTTTCTTCTTGGATTTGAACTGGAATCTGGTGCTCTTGACTTGTTAATAGTTAATGTTTGTTCTTCTTCCATTGGACTGGATAATAAATCGTTTAGATTATCCTTCTCGTTATCAATCTTGGTTTTAAGATTTTCAATGATATGAGAATATGATTCAATCCAGAACTTTAACAATATTTCATTAACTTTATAACTTTCCAATAAATCATCAGTACTTCCAGTCTTATCCGCAGTCATCAATGGATTTGTAAAAATCAAATCATCACTCTTGAAAAAGCTCAATTGAAAAATCTTGGCCAAGTTAGAAGATGTCATCTTTGTAGTCTTAACTATTTCAGGTAATGAAAGATTATTTAAGAATCTTAGTAGGTAGATAAACAAATGAAGATTTTCAACTGGAAGTTCTTTCAAATTCGAGCAAGTGATCAGCTTTTCAGTTGCTTCATCAGTAACACTTGTAGTATCTGTATTAGCACTTGAAATACTAAATGAAGCTTCCAAACTCAACCGTGAGCTTGCTTCATTTGATGAAGTGGATTCAAAGGAAGGTAAACTATTATGTCCAGAGTCTCCATTTGTGTTGTCAATGACATCATTTTGTTGTTGTTCTTGCTGCTGCTGCTGCTGATGATGATGATGATCATGCTTGTTTTTGTGTTCTTCAATATTATGTTGTCTTCTTGCTTCAGCTGCATTCAAATAGCTTGTTAAATGGTCATCTAGCTGTGGATGCAATTGATGATATTCATCTTTCAAAGATTTGTTAACTTTGGAAGTGATTAGTCCATTTTCCAGAGTTGAGAGCCATCTTTTCAAGACCATTGCAGCATCATAAGGATTTGCTTTCAGTTCTTCAGAACTATCAAAAGTTTCAACCAACACTGAGCAATCATCAAATTGAAATTGATCAATACCTAATTCTTGTATCTTTGCTTCAATTTTCTTGATTTTTTTCAAAGCACCATTTATTCTGAAGATTCCTTCAACTGGTTCATCATTAGAAATGAATTGACAACATTTATAAACTAATGTTGGAATCACCAATTCAATATTATTTTCTATTGTCACTTGAGTAGATGATTTTCTTAGCTCGTTACCCAATTTATGGAAGTTGGTTGGTGTTGCAGATGATAAAAGAGGTGATAACATGCTTTGGATGGAAGGACTGGTACTTATCATGGCACGTTTACCTGAACTTGATGTTGTATCGAGCTTCAATATTGGAGAAGAGATTGGCAGATTTGGTTGTGCAGAGTTGATGGGTCTGAATATAGGTTTTTTGGTAGAGGTAGTAGTCTCTGCCACATGTTGTGTTTCAGGCTCCATGTTGTATAATAGTTGTGGTGGTGGTGGTGGTGACAGTATTAATCAAGTAAGAATAAACAGGAATGATGAAAATTTTGTTCTCTTTCAGGGGGGCAGGGTATATATTGGTGAAAGAGAGAGAGAGAGGGAGAAAGTGAGAAGGTATAAGATAAAGATGGATATGGGGAATAATGTGGAAGGATTGATGGAATTGTAGATGTCTGAATGAATGAAGGATCAATAGATTGATGAGTGGACTCTGAGTGTTCCGATTGTGCTTGTTTGTTTCAGAATATTTCCGAGTGTTTTGCTTTTTTTGCTGCTGCTGATGGGATGGGGTTACTCTAGGCAGTTTGAAGAGAGTACAACAGAGAAATGGAGAAATGGATGAGGATGAGGATGAGATGAGTAAGATCAACAAGGAATAATAAAACAGAGGAAGAGGTGAACAATGTTGAAGGAGGGAATAGGAACAGGAAATCACAAACCACCAGTAAACGGTGTTACAACAATGTACTGACTGAGAAAAACATGTCAAAACACCAAACAAACACTGCGCAGAGAAATGCGCTGAGCAGCGAAATGCGCCGGGGTGTCGGGAAAGGTAAACAAAAACGTCTCGCGTCTTCCGCCCCCCGTCTTTTGCCCGCACCGCACAGATTCCCCCTTCAAGGCGACTCCTCCTCTGCTCCTCTCCCCCACGCCGCCTGGCACGCGGGGCGGAGCGCGCGATCTGTGAATGTCCACCGGGGAGAGCCACGGAGAGCCGCCCGACGCGTGTGAGGTCCAGGTCCAGGTCCAGCTGGGCTCTCTCTGTACTCTGAGCTCTGAAGCTGGGCTACTAACACTCGCTACAACTGCTAATGCAAACCCTGATTCGGCCTTATTGGCCTAATTATCACTGGCTAATGGTAGTGCTAATTGACTGTCACACTCACATCCACCCTTCATCTGATCTGATCTACGTATATCCCAACCCAATCCGTTTTAATTCCAATTTTCCTAGTTGAGATTACTCCTACCCCTGTCAAACTGGTGTAAAATGGTCTATGTACAGTGACATAAAACTACTGGTCTCAGCTACTATAAACTTTCAATCACGCGTCGATGTAGAGAGATTCTCATCATGCAAATTGATTTCTAGACTGTCTTCAGCAACAGCGGCAATATGTATATATATTTATCACTTGTGGGGGAAAGGGGTATTGAATTGTGGGTAACATTGACGGTTACTCTCTTCAGGATCAGGTGATTAACATAATCATCGTTTAACAATTCTGATACAACCTCTACTCGCCTGGCCATCCTATCCTACCTTCTCCTATCTACTAGCCCCAGTAGTGAAACGTTATACGAGAAGGTTGTATGTTTCAGTTAACCATATCCGTAACAGGAACCCTAAATTATCTCTGTCTGTTCAGTTGCAAGCAGGGAAGTGGTAAAGCCGCCTGGAGACATCCCAATGTCTCTTTTGAGAACACTCTGAAACAACGCGCCACATCCGTGCACCGATAAAAAAATGTTTCGGGGCAAAACAAGCGGCGCGTCGATCGGCGTGAAACAGAGTGGCGCACCACAACCTGCCTGGCTGTTCCCACTTACTATGTACAGCCATATCATATCGCAACAAATATTTATTCTCGTCACAGCCGGAAAAGAAAGACATTATTGTATCAACAATACAAAAGAAATAAACAAAAAATTACACAGCATAGTATATCTATCTATACATCTACACACTACTACCACTACTACTATCTTTCACCCACCCATATATACATCGAGACCATATACGTCGTTTTGTTAATAGCTTATTCATCGATTGTTTGTGTTAGCCATATTACAATTGCATCCACTCCATTACGTTCTTGCTTTTTACACAGGTCTACTTACCAAAAATTAGCCTCTCATTGGAACAGTACCCTACATTTCATTTCAACCATTTGCACATAACTTTCATCCACAAGATCAGTTGGTCATTTGCAAAATAACTAAACAAACAACAACCCAAAGAAATATCAAAATATGGTAGGCGATAACCTGTACTCTGCTGTGTATTCAGGGGTTCCAGTTTATGAATTTATAAATCCAAAGTCTTCTGTTATGAGACGTAAATTGGATGGCTGGGTCAATGCCACACATATCCTCAAAGTTGCAGATTTTCCCAAAGCAAGAAGAACACGAATATTAGAAAAAGATGTTCAAACTGGTGTCCACGAAAAAGTTCAAGGTGGATATGGTAAATATCAAGGTACTTGGGTTCCAATGCCCAGAGCAATGGAACTTGCAAGGGAATTTGGAGTCTTTGATGACCTTGCAACTTTGTTTGATTATAGACAGACTGGAGGTGCGTCTTCGCCTCCTCCTGCCCCAAAGCATCACCATGCTACTTCTGGTGTTAGTAGGAGAGGAAGAGGTGCAGCTAAAGCTGCTCGGGCTTCCCGTGCTGCTAGTGTTCCAACTTCAACTGCAACAACGGCTGCTACAAATAAAAAGACCGACAGCGAACTCTCTCTTAAGAGATCGGCTAGTACGATAAATGAACAAGCAAAACCCGTCACATCAGCCACCAAGAAAAGGACATTGAAGGCGCCTAAACCAATACAACCATTACAACATATACCACAACCGGGTCTCTCAACAAATTTGTCATCCCACTTAAACTCAGCCACTGCTGATGAACGACAACAATTATCATCTGACTCTGGATTTGATAGTGATTCTACTCCCGAGGATATCAAAGTTGATCTAAGGCATTCAACCAGGAACGATAAACTAAGTTCCAATGATGATACATCTCCTAGCGAATTTTTGAGCGATGAAGACTTAGACAATGCAATACATCAAAGGTCTGGATATGAGCAAAATGGTGCCTCAAGTGCACTAGAACAAGGAGTCAATCACCCAGAAAATGGTCAAAACAATAATCTCATGAATGTTCAACAAGAATGGTACGACCCAAAGATGATGTACACACAGAAATTGTTAGAATATTTCTTATCTTCTGAAGATGGAATAAGCAGCTCTGCACAGATACCATCTTTCATAACAAACCCAACTGTAAATTTCCACATTGATGATCCCATAGATAAAGATGGTAATACAACTTTCCATTGGGCTTGTGCTATGGGAGATCTTAGAATGTGTGATACTTTGCTGTCAAAAGGTGCGAACTATAGGGTGCTCAATAATTCAGGCCAAGTTCCAATAATGAGAGCTGTATTATACAATAATTCATACGTTAGAAGAACGTTTGCCAAATTGTTGGACTTACTTCGTGATACTTTGTTGGATTCTGATAGCAGAGGAAGGACCATATTACATCACATTTCATTTTCCACAAGCTCACATAACAATTTACCATCTGCTAGATACTATTCAGAGATTTTAGTCACCAAAATTGCTGAAACTGTTCAACCTGTTGAAAGAATAATCAATTTCATCAATCAGCAGGATCATGATGGTAATACAGCGTTACATATCTTCAGTTATAACGGTGCATTGAAATGTATACGGGTCCTGCTAGGATATAATGCAAGGGTTGATATCCCCAATAACAGAAACGAATACGTTAGTGATTACCTAAACCATGACGGACTCGAACCTCATCATCATCAGATGGCATCAGGTTTTGCAAGTCAGATGGGTCACTCGTTTGACTCTTTCAATACCTTGAGGCCTTTCCATCCAGTTACAGAAACACCAACTATGAATCAACATATATCCATTTTGAATGCCTCAAACTATTTAACTATACCTCATTACTCGGAAGCTGCCATGCAAGTTACTCAAAAATCAGGTGAAATACTGGAGAGGTTGGGAGAATTGTCAAATGCCTTTGATAATGAGTTACACCAGAAAGACACTGATATCAAAGAGTTAAATGTTATGTTGGATGAAATGGATAAAGATATCACCAAGACAGATGGTGATATCAAGGAAATTTTATCTACTATTTTGGAAAATGACGAACCAGATTCTGAAAAGTTGGTGAATGTGGAAGAGTTCAATGATAGCATCCAATTACTTCATGATGAATTAAATAATTCGAATTCAGAATACATTTTGAAAACCGCACAGATGAAAAAATTGATCGAAAGATCTCAAGCTAAAGACTTGGCCATGATTGTTCAGAAATATGAAACTGAAAAACTTAACGCTGAATTAGAAGTTAAGAATGGTGATGATAAAAACGATGAAAACATCAATCAATTCAAACCTTCTCAAATCAATTCTAAAAATATCGGATTGGTGTTGGAACTTATTAAATTACAAGCCATACGGAAAAGAACAGTTGATGGATTAGTTGAGCTTTATGCCGATGCATCTGAAAACACAGAAACAATCAACAGTTATCGAAGACTGGTCTCAAAATTGTCTAATGTTCCGCTTGATGAGGTTGATGAAAGTTTGAATGATATTGAAGATTGTTTAAAAAATGAAGATCTGTAAACCATCGACAGGAAAGCAGTTTCTTCATGCCTATCTTAGGCTCTCCTTCTCCTTCTCCTTCCCCTTCTTCCCTCCGTCCCTTTTGTATTATGGAATGGGCTTATTTTTTCCTTCCCATTATCCATTCAATTCTTGTATACTAAAATCCCCTGTATTCTTTTCTTTTATATCTTTTTATTAATCTGAAATTCTGATTAATTGGTATACACTTTATTTGCAACTGTACCGGACTGCAATAGAATCAGATGGTTTGTTGTAATAGGATGCTTGTGAGACACTCCAAATCTGTAAATTTGAAATTTCGCACGAGGCCAGCTGATTTAGTGCCCGATATATTTTTGTTACCATCAGCTAACCTAGCATGTACTCACTAATAGCATGCCCTCTTGGATTATACCCAACATCGCAGAACATCAATTGAAACAGATATTCCTCTATCCGTTTCATCTAAAAGTATGACGGTCTTGAAAGAGTTCGAAGAGGAGCTTGAAATATGCGTCCCTTCCAAAAACATCAAACTATCATGCATCATGGCATCACCCCAAGGTCTAATCAATGACCACTACACCCATTCCTGCTCGCCTCCCACACATCGAATTGCAATACTGTTGCACGGTATGGGTGGCCATAAGGACTATTTGTTCTTGCCGAAGTTGGCTGAACAGCTTAGTGAGAAGCTAGGGATGTATTCGATCAGGTTTGATTTTAGAAATTGTGGGTCTTCCACTAAGACCGGTTTGTTGGAAGGGAGAACAATTGATGATGATGTTGAGGATTTGAATGCTGTTTATGAGTATTTGAATACCAGGCAGTTCAAAGGGACACATTTCTTTATTGATTCGATAATTGCACATTCTAGGGGTTCTCTGGCAATGTTCAAATGGTGTTTGAGTACTGGTATCTATGTCCCTAATCTGGTCAATTGTGCGGGTAGGTTCGATGGAGCAGGATTACGTGAGAGAATTTTGAAGTTGCATCCGGGTTGGCATTCAGAGGGAGGTTTTTCCACTTCTATATATCAAGATGGAGGTTATAAGAAATGTTTTATTCCTGCTGTTGAGTCACAAAGCTTATTTGATCAAGAACTGAGCGTTATTCGTGGTATAAACTCCTACACCAATGTCTTGAGTATTTATGGTTTGAAAGATAATATTATCCCATTGCAGGATGCTGCAAAGTTTGCAAATACATTGGGAGAGAGACATACGCTCGAACTAGTTGACGATGCAGATCATAATTATCATGGTATTGAAGTTATTGAATATGCTGATAGAAAAGATTTGAAACATCCTATACACAAGAGAAAACAGGTTTATGATTTGAACTACAAAGTTGTTGATCTTGTTGTCAATTATCTAACCTCTGAAAATAGTTTAATTAGATTTTACAATAGAAATGTCAAAATCCATAAGAATTTACCGAGATGGAAAACAGTCGAAGGTATTTCAAATTTCAGAGACATTGGAGGCTGGCCAACTGAAGAAGGAAAATTTGTCAAACCTGGTATTGCATATAGATGTGCCAATCCAGTGAAAGTCACGTCAAAGGGAATTAAGGAGATTCAGCGATTGAATATCAAGATGATTTTCGATTTAAGATCATTAGGCGAGAGAAATGAACATCCATTCCCAAAAATTGAAGGAGTTGACAATATCCATGTACCATTATTTGGAACTCAAAGTTTGGCACCGGAGGACGCAATGTTGATGTACAGTAGATTATTCACCTCATGGGTCACATATATCTCGGTTTATGAGGATATTCTGGAACAAGGAGTTGCAAGTTTGCGGATAATCTTTGAATACATTAGAGATCATCCAAACCAAGGTTTCTTGTTCCATTGTACTGCAGGTAAGGATAGAACGGGAATGTTATCGATGCTCATCTTGTTGTTGATTGGAGTTCCTCCACAAATTATATCCAGAGAATACGAATTGACAACTGTTGGGTTGATGCCAGACCATGAGGATATCAAAACCAAATTTTTTGGAAGTCTGGAAAAACTCAAAGATACACCTTCTCACGAACAGTTTATTGAGATGGTCACAAAGAATAGAAAAGACTGGAGTATATATAAGGATGGTTTTGAGAACTTGGTTTCAAGTAAATACGAGGTGATGCTGGAGACGATCGGACTAGTGGTGACGAAGTATGGAGGTATTGAAAACTTCTTGATTGAAAAGGTTGGGTTATCCAAAGAGGACCAGATAATCATCAAGAACAATCTTCTTGAGTGATGGCAACTAAACTAAAAACAATGCTACCTACTTGGTATTTAGTACTTCTCCTATTTGCTGTATAGTAATAAAAAGCTTAACATGAGATCTGAGATTCTCTATTAGATACATAATATGGATTCTAAATCTGTGTTTCCCAAGTGATTCGGGTATCAGGGGATGTAGTGTAAAAGGTGTGCTATTACTGGCTAGCCACACTGGGTTCTGATGGCGATGTGCCGTTACCGGCGTGATAGAGGAACCATCTGGAACGTTTAAAACCACTCAATATAGGAGGCTTAATGAGTGTAACTAAGAGGGTAGATACCTGATCCTTCAGATGCCCAATACAGACCGCTCATATAGTGATTATCGGTTACCAGCGGGAATCCTTATCCGGTGCACAGATGGGGAAATTTCAGAAATAGGCGCCAAGTGTGGCTGATGGTGTCGGCAGAGGTCTCTCTGGAGAAGGGGGGTAACATGTGGCGAGGAGACTGGCACCCCTACTGGCATTGCTTGCCCGCACCACCGCGCGCGGGGAACAGGGTGTGGCTGGTGCGGGTTGAGTCAGACGTGCGTCTACCCCTCACATCAGCCCACGGCGCGTTGGTCGGGTGTTTTGAAGTGTGCTGGTTTGCCACAACGTGGCGATGGCGCGTGCGAGGAAAGAACCGGGTGGGCAGCCCAAGGAGAGTTTCATGAGTCACCGCGAGGCCTAGCAGCGGGGTCTCTCTCCGGTAACGGGTGTCATGCTTTCTCCATCTTTGTTTTCTAGTCGAGTAAATTTTTCAAAATTTTTCAGTTCAAGTTTATTACGTGAAATGAGACATGGTACCATTTCTTGCTGGGGTATTAATATAAACTTGATTTCCCTACTTCTTACTCTCCTTGCTGTGATATTGGAAAATTAAACCAGTGAATATTTACTCTTTCTGACCAATACTTGTTCTCCAGATTATCGTATCTCTTCACAAATTCATATATATACATATCCACAATGTTTAAGAGAACTCTCGTATTATGTCAAAAATCCACAAAGGGTTCTTGGAGCAATATGCTTAAAGACCCTTCTGTGAAATATACCAGATTCAAAGGTGTTGATCTTAAAGATAGACAATGGCCAAACAAGACTATAGACAAAGCCCCAAGATGGTTATCCACCGATTTGAGAGATGGTAACCAGTCTCTTCCTGATCCTATGTCCATTGAACAGAAAAAAGAATACTTCCACAAATTGATTGAAATTGGTTTTAAAGAAATCGAAGTTTCTTTCCCTTCTGCTTCTCAAACCGATTTTGATTTCACCAGATATGCAGTTGAAAATGCTCCTGCTGATGTGAGTATTCAAGCTTTAGTTCAATCTAGAGAACATTTGATTAGAAGAACCGTTGATTCCTTGAAAGGTGCCAAGAAGGCTACCATCCATACATACTTAGCCACTTCTGATCTTTTCAGAGATGTTGTGTTTGGTATGTCTCAAAAAGAAGCCATTGAAAAGGCAGTCTGGGCTACTAAGTTAGTCAAATCCTTGACTAAGGATGATCCTGAATTACAAGCAACTCAATGGTCATACCAATTCTCTCCAGAATGTTTCTCCGATACTCCAGTTGAATTCGCCTTAGAAATCTGTGAAGCCGTTAAAGCTGCTTGGGAACCAACTGCTGAAAACCCAATCATTTTCAACTTACCAGCCACCGTTGAAGTTTCAGGTCCTAATGTCTACGCCGATCAAGTTGAATATTTCTCCAGACACATCTCTGAAAGAGAAAAGGTCATCATCTCTCTACATTGTCATAATGATAGAGGATGTGGTGTTGCTGCTACCGAGTTAGGTTTATTGGCTGGTGCTGATAGAGTTGAGGGTTGTTTATTCGGTAACGGTGAAAGAACCGGTAATGTTGATTTAATTACCGTTGCTTTGAACATGTATACCGATGGTGTTTCCCCAGAATTGGACTTCTCCGATATTGAATCCATCATTGATGTTGTTGAAAAGGGTAACAAGATTCCAGTTCACTCTAGAGCACCATACGGTGGTTCTTTAGTTGTCTCTGCATTCTCTGGTTCTCATCAAGATGCTATCAAGAAGGGATTTGCTGCTCAATCTAAGAGAGAAGCCACTGGTGACCAAAGATGGTTGATTCCTTACTTACCATTAGATCCAAAGGATATCGGTAGAAGTTATGAAGCTGTCATCAGAGTTAACTCTCAATCCGGTAAGGGTGGTGCTGCTTGGGTTATCCAAAGAACTTTAGGTTTAGATTTACCAAGACAAATGCAAGTCAACTTCTCTAGTGTTGTTCAACAATCTGCTGATAAATTAGGACGTGAATTGAAGTCTGACGAAATTATCGCTTTACTACAAAATGAATATAACATTGATTGTTGCTCCACAAAGAATTTGAGAGCTAAGGAATACAACTATGAAAAGAAATCCGATGCCGTTACTATTGTCACTACTGAATTAGTTGTCGATGGTAAGAGTGTTACTGTTGAAGGTACTGGTAATGGTCCAATCTCTTCCTTCTTGGATGCTGTTTCCAAAGCTACCGGTACTACTTTCGAAGTTCAATCATATAGTGAGCACTCTGTTGGAAAAGGTTCAAACACCAAGGCCGCTACTTACGTTGAATTATCTGACGGTGTCACCACTAAATGGGGTATTGGTATTCATGAATCAATCACCAGAGCTTCTGTCGACTCATTAGTTTCATGTATCAACAACTTCTACAAGGTTGAAGGTTTTGAAATGAAACTTGAATCTGCCAAAGCTGAAGCTTGATTTCTTTGAATTTTAAATCAAATAAAATAGAAGCCACACCTCTCCTGCTGAAACCACTAAATCGATGTGAATTTACGAATCTGTGGGATTATGCTTTGGTGTGTACTTCTTGTTTAACCTCCGGATCGCCAACTCATTTTCTGGAAAATGTTTATAAACTATTACTATATACAGAGTAAAACCAAATCAATAAATTTATTCTCTCCATTTTTCATTATATAGCATAGATTCAAGCTGTAGCTAATTTTCATACATATGAAACCCTAACTAAATCATAAGCATCAGAAAGCACCCTGGTGCTGGAGTCCATTCAAGCATGACTTTGGAATATCACCTTCGAGTGGATTTGAATTTTGCACCAAGACACCAACTTTCCAGTATTCAGGATGCTTCTCATAATACTCAATCCAAGGAACTAACTTACTTAGCTCAATGTCGTACAATCCTCTGAGATCAGATGTAAATTGGTCAGGCTGATGGAAGCAGCCATTAACAAACAATCTGGTGAAATCATGCCCTGCCAAAATATGATACCTACTTCCGGGTGCATACATTAGTCTATTTGATGTAACATCATAAACAGAACCATTTATGGATAGGTACACAGGTAAGTACTGCGAGGAACCATTGTAGATAGACAATTGCTCAACGGTGAACACATCCAGTTTCAAGGGATGGGTCATCAAAAACTTATAATATCTTGGATCCAGTAGTTTTCCATGGTAGCCCCACATTCTTGTTGATGTGAAAAGGTACGATAGGCAGGCATTGCAAACTATCAAACCAGCAATAAGCCTCAAGATATCGATCACTGTAGATATTGATCTTGAAGGCATTGTAAGTGTTCGGTATACGAAGTTGTTTCTTCCTATGAAATGGGCAACTTACGGGAGGATATTGTTTTCCCTGCCATCGCGTTATATGCAAGGACTACTCGTTACCATACTAACTAGTGAGTGCCGAGTTAGAAATCAACAGCAAGTATGCATTCTAATAGGACGGATTCTACAACCAATAACATCCCATCAAGATACGCAAACTAAAGTAAACACAATACCCTGTTTGAAGCTATTTGATCTCCCTTATTCCTTCCAGTTGCTCCCTGCTCCACAGAGAACCCTTTCAATATTTTGAGTGTACCAACGGACCCGCAGGCGACAATTGGCAGCTCGCGTGAAAATTTTCATTTTGCGCTCAGCAATTTTGCGTATAAAAAGAGAGATGAATCCTGTTTTGAAGGAACTGGTTGGTGGTTGTTTTCTTTATTGAAGTTCTCTTTCTTTGTACCAAAACCACCCTTTTAGACAGTACGATTGGTCTTTATAGTGGGATACGTGGAGGTTTCCTTCATTTATTCTGCTTCAATAGACTCTATACGTGATTCATGGGTGGAGAGAGCAGATTTTGTGTTATAATAAGAACCCGTCTGGATCTCTTCTTTAAGAAGGGAGCGGAAAGAGGGGTGTCAGTTAACATATACATTTTTTTATTTATCTATTATAAATTGTAGTTTCTGATGTGTTCGGTGAACCTCTTGCTGCGTGCAAGCCACCGTCTAGAAATCTGTATTTCCTTGTCGAGTTGTAATCGTATCTTCCTTAACAACAAGGGACTTGAGAACCAACTTAACTATCTCTGATTTCCTAAAGTTTCTATGTTATTTCTACGTTTGGTATATCGAGCTTAATGGACAAAGTGCGATGAATTTACAGGATCATGTGTGAATATGGACACAATTCTTCGTTATAGTATATAGTACAAAGTGTGAAAAAAAAAGTTGGTAACGCAAAAGTCAGAATATGATTAAATACTGAACGCTTTCAAATGATTCAGATATATACCCCCCGTATGATTGACATAAAAGTGTTGATGAAAAGGTTGTTTAACGGTCTTTCAAAAGCTTGTTTCTCTTTTCTCTTCTCTTCAATCTGTCTAATCTCTTAGCATGCATAACAGTAGCCAATCTTTCGTATCTTTCTTCTTCTTCCTTCTTTGCCTTTCTGTCTTTGATTTTCTGTATTCTTTCAGTCTTTTCAGCATGCTTTTCATCCTTCAATTCCTTGAATTTGCTTTTGATTTGCTGATCCTTTTCTCTTTGTAATTTCTTCTTTTCCCATGATTTTTTTGATCCTAATGACTTTATTCTGAAAGCTGTCTTTTCCACTTTCCAGTTCTTTCCTGTTAAACATGATATATAATCAGTAATGTTAGTAAAAAAAGAACTTTCATAATTTCTCTTTTGAAGTTGGTTGGTCAAGTTATCTCCTAAGTTAAGCTGTACATACCACTCACTCTGGCACCTTGGGAAGGGTTCTTTTTGAGTAAAAGCTCTTTGATATCATCATTTAGCTCGATGGACTTTTCAACGGCACTCATTCTATATAATAATCTATTAACTTATGTTGCAGTAGCTGTTATATTAGATAAGAGGTTCAGCAACACATACAAATACACTGATAAAAAAACCCAAGAAAATTTTAGAGCACCAAAAAATAAAAATAAAAAAATAAAAAATCAGTTCAATCTACACCGCCATGATCATTTGGAAGCCCATTTGAAGAACCCACAACTGAACTCGTCAACGTCTTCACCTGTACTCTCTTTCAATGGTTTCTTTGTCACTTCCCAGGTATCATTCCTGGAGCTTCGCCCGCAACTCCAAAACCTGCGTCCCTTATTAGCACTTCCGTCTTTGACTACCGTTCTAATCACACATATTTCATCGTGCTTACAGTATGGAACAGATCCCGATTTCGATTCCAACAGTGCCTTGAAAGTATCGGTGGATAATTTAGGCTTCGAAACAGAGGACTTCTGAGATTGAGGTTTCTCAAAAGCAATAAAGCCATTATCATTGTCGTCATCATCACTATAATCGTCTGGTAAAAACAGCATATTGCCTTCTGTGCTGTTCTGTGAAGGTTGCGTAATATTTGTAGGCTGCGTAGGTTGTGATGAGGGAAAGAAGTTAGAAATGGAAGATTGATCTCCTGTCAGCTGTTTTTTTCTGCTCACATATACTGGTTGAGAACTTGATCTCTTCATATTCTGTGTCTGGGGTGGAAATGGTACTGGAGGCTTTTTCTGGGAAGGCTTTTTAGCACCAAAGAAAAACTCTATACTTTTTCCAACGTGTAGATTATAGAACGATCTTGCATCAAAACAGTTTTTCTTTTTTCTGAAGGTCTCAAAGATTTTGTCATCCAAAGTTGATTGAATGCCTTTAATGTCAATATCACAAAATACGGGACAATGATCTGAACCATTCAACGATGGCCAACTTCCCGCCGAGTCTGTCAATTTTGCTAGCTCATCGGTTGAAAGAATGAGATCAATTCTTGATCCAATGTTCAAAGGCCTACTGTTCAGGAGAGTATTCCAAACAGTGTACATTTTCAGCTTTCGTCCGTGTTGGTCTCTAATCACATCATGTAGTAGCTTATCGGTGTTTGTTACGAGTCCTGTAGTGTCATATAAGTAATCATTGAGTAAGGTCCTAGCTTCAGTTGAAGACTTGAATTCCAGCACAAACTTTTCATTGAGTCTTTCAAACTGTGCTGGATTATCATCCCATACAAGAGACTTGTTGTGTAGTCCCTGTTTGATATACTCGTCATTATCGATAAGATCGGGCGAAACGTTGATATCACCCATTATGACAACATGCTTACCAAGCTTTGATAGATGATCTGCCCTTTCTAAAAGACATCTCAAAAATGTGATTCTGAATTGTTCTCCATCATCGGTTCTCATTGAGTTTGCAGGACAATAAACTGAAATAATGACCAAATTAGAATTTAATTCAACAATAACACATCTACCTTCGCTGTCGATCTTCCTGCAGACATCAAGGACATTTAAAGTTGGATACCCACCTATACACATATGCCTGTACATCATATCATTGCTTGATTCTCTATAACTCTTTTTCGAGGATTTCAATGTGAGTATTCCTGTTATTCCTTCTTCAACTTTAACCACAGTCAATGCCTTCTTAACAATATCAGATTCATTATCCTTTGGTATCCTAACAAAAACACCAACTCCACTATACCCTTTCTTTGATACTGGAATCGTGATAAAACTTCGATAATCTTCCAAATCAGCAATGGATCTCTCGATATCCATCCTCTGAAGTTTCAGTTCCTGAAATGATATTATATCAGCTTTCATAAATGTCAATATTTCAGAAAAATTTGGCATCTTGTTCCAAGGATGGTAATTTTTGAGTGTTTTAACTCCATTGACATTGAATGATACCAACCTAATACAATCTCTGGTCAAAGGAGATATCACATCATCATCTTTAGACATTGTTTGGCCTTTTTTCTGTCGGTTAGTGTGATGTTGGTTGTGCTGATTGTGCAGGTGTTCATTCTGTTGACATGCTTATACAGTGAGCCTGTTAATCGGAGTGAAATCTGTTTGACTGTTTATTTCACGCGACGTGAGAATTCGCTTCGATCTCCGTTCTTCAACGTAGATCAACTTTTCTTCATATCAGGATATATTTTCATACTCAAAGTACCAGAAAAGATAGTTGGTAGTTGAATCACCTTGATGATGGCGATCTATTGGATGTTTATCATCAACCATATGCTACTAATCAATTCATAGAATTAAAAGATTACAATGTGAACAGAGTAATTAAGAATAGATGTTGATAGATGACCAAAATAGTATTAAAAAAGTAATTAAGAAAAATATTTAAGATATAAATGAAGAAACTACGAATAGACCAAAGTCGATGTGTTTTAAGTAGCGATCGATAGAAAGTGCAAAATGATGCTCGAGGTGGATGGGTTTCACCGGGGGAGAATAAGATATCTAAATTAAAGAACTGACAATAGCAGCTTCGGCTTCAGCATCAGCTTCAGGACTAGCTTCGGCGTCAGCAACTGGTTCAGCATTAGCAATGGCTTCAGCAACTGGTTCAGCACTAGCATCGGCAGAAGCATCAGCATCAGCTTCTCTTCTGTAGATAGCTTGGTTCTTAACAACTTTGTGCCAGAACCATTTTGGATCAGCTGTAGCATCGGCTAAGGCGTCAGCATAAGCGTTGGCATAAGCAGCAGCGTAGGCAAAAGCAGCAGGATCAGCATCAGCTTCAGCAGCCCTCTTATAGATGGCTTGGTTCTTAACAACCTTGTGCCAGAACCATTTTGGATCAGCTTCAGCACCAGCTAAGGCATCAGCATCGGCATCGGCATCAGCTTCAGCTTCTCTCTTGTAAATAGCTTGGTTCTTAACCACCTTGTGCCAGAACCATTTGGCTTCAGCTTCAGCATCGGCGTCAGCATCAGCACCTGCATCTCTCTTGTAAATAGCTTGGTTCTTAACCACCTTGTGCCAGAACCATTTGGCTTCAGCTTCAGCATCGGCGTCAGCATCAGCGGAAGCATCAGCGGAAGCATCAGCTTCAGCTTCTCTCTTGTAAATAGCTTGGTTCTTAACCACCTTGTGCCAGAACCATTTGGCTTCAGCTTCAGCATCGGCGTCAGCATCAGCGGAAGCATCAGCACCTGCATCTCTCTTGTAAATAGCCTGGTTCTTAACCACCTTGTGCCAGAACCATTTGGCTTCGGCTTCAGCATCGGCGTCAGCATCAGCGGAAGCTTCAGCACCTGCATCTCTCTTGTAAATAGCCTGGTTCTTAACCACCTTGTGCCAGAACCATTTGGCTTCAGCTTCAGCATCGGCGTCAGCATCAGCGGAAGCTTCAGCACCTGCATCTCTTTTGTAAATAGCTTGGTTCTTAACCACTTTGTGCCAGAACCATTTGGCTTCAGCTTCTGCATCGGCATCAGCATCGGCTTCTCTCTTGTAGATAGCTTGGTTCTTGACCACCTTGTGCCAGAACCATTTTGGATCAGCTTCAGCATCAGCTAAGGCAACCGCATTGGCATTTGCATCTGCTGCTGGAACAGGTGCAGCTTGGGATATAACTAGGAAAGTAGTTAATAAGACGGTTGATGAGAGCTTCATTGTTGGTTAAAAGATTGGATTGAGTTAGTGTTGGATAATCTGTTGATTGTTAGATGATTTAGGAGTAAAATTAAAGTGGATCGAGAATGTTCAAAAATAAAGGTTATATCAAGATATTTATATATTATCAACACAAACTTTCTGAAACATGTTGATGAGTTTACCTTCAATATTGAAATCAAAATTTTAGTGAAATTCTTCGGCTATTCAAAGCAAATTTCAAATGGGACAAAATTATGGGAAGATTCATGCAATAGCAATGCATGCAGGCAATTAAATCAAATTAGTAACAAACTCCAATCAATCGGCAACAGTTTCAGAATGATTTTCCAAGGGTCAGGGCAGGGGCAGACATATGTTCTGTAACGGATTTTACTAATCTCCAGCATTTAAAGTTTTCAAAAGATGCCTTTGGATTCCAATAAAGGAAATAATTTCTTCCATTTGACTATTGTAGTTCACGGGACAGAATTCAGGTGAGATAATCAAATGATAAGAAAAACATTTTAAGGTGATGCTTTGTCATGTATCAGATGAACCCTTAGGCTTCCCAAATTGGAAATTTTCGCACAGCATCGAGGGAGCTTAAGCAAGTCCAAACACCATTTTGACTTCGACACAGGCCTATATGAGATGCAGAACGGCACAAAGGCCTAAAGTGATACAATGTTTGTGTTTAATTCTTAAGTTTCTCTTCTGCTCAATGTTTAGGAAAATGTGTTTGAGAACAAAAGTCAAGGATTTATTGTTTCACCACCTGTGCAAGGTAGTGGGATTTTTGCTTTCGAGGGTCGGATCTGGAGAATTTTGACTCCATATTTCTTATTTCATGCTTGAATTTATGTTTACAATTTCTGTTGTAGTCTGTTTCATCAACATAATTCTGCTTACATGATAGGCAAGGGTCTAAATTTGAAAACCAGTTTATGTTTGATAACATCAATAATCTCGCATTCATTTACACCTTTAGCATCACCATCCAATTGCTTAGCAACTTTCAAAACACCCAAAGGTGGATCAATTTTCTCCACAGTACCAACCAATCTTTGAGAAGTACTGATAAACAAAGTTGCCTTTTTACCATCTGAATCCAATTCCAATTTTCCAAATTTAACAGCATCTTTGATTATGTTCTCTGTATCCGTAATTGTAGTTGGGATCGTAGTTTTGATGAATAGTTTTTCCTCATCTATATTTAATCCATTTGGTTTTTCAGAAGGCAGGTTTAATTCACCTTGGATTTCTAATAAGGTCAAGCCTAAACTTGTACAGATTGTGCTTAAATGTTTTTGATCGTTTAAGTACAGCTTACCATTGGTGGTGATAGACTGATGAGCTTTTGTGAAATTGAGTTCTCTTGAAGGCATTGAAGATATGAGATGATGTGTATAAGTAAGCTCCAGTTATGAATGGGATATTGTGTGCGTCTTATATGTACCTTATTAGATGAACCAAGAAGCTGGAATATTTTCAATAGTTGAAGTTGAGTGTATCTTTAACGTGTATTTTTAACGTGTCACTCAAAGTACGCGATAAAATCAAGAAAAAATGGCAGATTCTTGATCTCAGTACTTTATTCTCTGGTTTTCATAACTGGATGTATATTTTATAAATGTGAGAAGTGTAGTGTAATCTCCATATGGGAATGCCGAAGCAAGTTAAATACAGGTATTAGTTTCCTCTTATACCTATTTGAGTTGGATAGTTTTGATCCACCATTTCATACCACCTTGATGATCCTTTCAAGATACTTCTTACCAAAAAGGCCCCTATAACTAACTATAGGACTAGCCTCTACGATGGGATATTGAATGAGAAAGTTGATGATGATTGATATTGAACATATTGAGTTACCAACTACGGACTTTACGGAAGCTTGTTAGCTATATCTAGTGTTTGTTGGGCATGGTTGTTGAATACGAGATATGACCGATATATCGATGTACCGACTAATAGGTAGATACCCCGAAGAAACAACAAGGTGGTGGTGACAAGCGGGAAAGTTCAAGAAACGAATAACCGAATAAACGAGTATACGAATAACCGAGTAAACGAATAAACGAATAAACGAATAAACGAGCAAGATACAAAAGACGAACAAGACAAGCAAGAGAAACAGGCAAAAGAGATCAGATCAGTGTTACTTTAATCCCACAAAGTCCGAAGAAGTAAACAATAACAGTATTATCTCTTATGAAGGCCACCAACACGAAAGAAACACGCTTTTGTTCCCTCATTGTAACGCTTTCTAACGCGTCATGATGAACTGATCTGATCTGATCTAATCAGGTTGGAGTACGAGATAAACGAGGGAAATTGCAATGGGATGTTGGGGATATCCTACCCCGTTATAACCCAATAAACTGAGCAATTAGATTGAATCTTACGGTACGGTACCTCTACTAGTAGATGATACAAGTGACCGGTAATTCCCTTGATGGAGTGTATATAGACCATGATACTTGATTGTGAGTATAACAATTGGCTTTACACTGGCCCCTTTACCTTGATGTATAATCCATCTGTGAAAAGGGTTGTTTAGGCTGGTGTACACCATCTGAGGGAAACAGATAGCGAGACAGAACACTCAGGTCAGCGATTACGTAACTCCACAGCCCTTCTCCACAGTCAAACAGGGCATCGCGGCCACAGTGCGCGGGCCGATTCCTCTCAAAAGTGTGGGCAGGGGCAGGGGCACGGGCACGGACAGGGATATATCTTAGTATAAGCTACCCGCTACTGAAACTGAAACTGATATGTTACTTAGACTAGTTATGATGAAGATGAAGACAATGATTATAAGATAGTATAGCGTACTATTATCATAACCCATCTCAACCCAACAAGGCCCCGGGGTTGATGTGCCCACAACCCGCTGTTTTGCCACTGCATCGGAACGGAGATTCGTACCGCTCCTGCTCCTGTGTTCCTGTTCCGCAGATCTGCACAAACAACGCCACACCGAAAACAAAGCACAGAAATCGAACCACTTAATTCTGCTGTTGAATAAAGCAGACCCACATACTTAACTGCACACACAACCACACCATCTCACTCTACAGCATTTCATTTCAGGGTGTCTCTTGGAACTTAGCATGCATCTTATTCTCAACATATCTATAAAAACCTAAACTTATCCCCCCTCCCTTTAAAGCACTTCACTTTACATCTTGTGACATCTCTTCAAGCCTCATCTTACCCCCTTCCCCTACCCACTAACCACTAACCTCTATCCACACACACACACACACACACAGATACAATATACAATCATCATGTTTGCTCGTCAGTTTTCAAGATTCAATCATACATTATACACCAACCCTGTTTCAAACCAACAGAAATTGTTGGCATTGGCGTATATCTCAATAGGATTGACATTACCGTTCTTGTTACCTTTGAAACACTCAATTTCTAGAAATGAACATGAATCAGAGTCAGAATCAGAGTATCTTGTCACATACGGTCATTTCAATACTAGAAGTGCGTTTAGAATATAAGAGTTATTATACAACTTTCTACCTGCCAGCCTGTCTGTCTGTCTTTTAATGGTGTCATTTGCTATTTGTTGTTTGGTATCATCGATGATCTGCTCTGTTTTTGCTACTGCATTGTCTCATCAGCCCCCATTGTCAGCCACACCTTGACCTAGGTTGTTGGTCGTCAAACTGTTTATCCCTTTTATTTCGTTCTACGTTTGTTGCATTTTTTTTCATGTTGAGTTTTAATGTCCTTTTTTGTTATTTTTTTTTGTTGGATATACTCATTGCATGCTGGTTTGTTTAATTTTAACAATGGTTGGTGTCTCATTTTACATTTTTTTTTTTTTTTTTCTTTCTTTTTGGGAATTTTGATTTAATCGTTTTACTATATTAGCATTGATAATATGTACTTGATCATAAACGTACAGTAATTTTACTAATCAATCATTCATTATGTTTTATATTTCATATAGATCATATTAGTTTAAGTATTGATCTACTCCAATGTAGTAACTAAAGCTCACCATATCTTAAATACAATGCATTTTTAAAATGCTCATGCTTGATACCAGGTGGTTTACCAATTTCAAAAGCAGCTAAAGATTGCTTTACAGACCAGCCTAACTTCTCAACAAGATAACAACATATCAAAAACCCTGTTCTATTTTGTCCATAATGGCAATGCACAACAATAAACTGATCATCATTATCACGTTGTGTTACAAGTTTGTCCACCAGTGAGATGAACTTCACAATGCTCAGGTTATCAGGTATGACTTTTGATTCTGTTTTAAATTTAACGTATTTGATTCTTTTCAAGTCATTTGGTTCATATGATGGTGTATCCGAACCAATATCCAATATCGCATACACTTCAGGATGCAATTTTTCAAAATTCAAAGGATTGTGAGAGGTATCTGATTGTCTAAATGTTTTCATACCAAGCAAGGGGGATTTTGGTTTTGTTGGGTCAAATGGATTGATCAGTGGTTTAGATATCGTTATCACATTATCCCATTTTTCTCTGTTTTTTAAACCCCATTTGTCACCGCTCACTATTGCTTTGACTTTTAATACCCATGCGCAATCAATGTTCAAGTCCAAATTTTCAATAAATTGATAGATGATACCAGATAGATAATGAGGTTTATCAAGGAATAATGAATGGTTTGAATCTTTGATTTTTTGGAGGTTGCATAGATATCCTGAATCAACTAGGATTTTGAAGAATTCTTCACTATTTTTAAAAGGTGTAACTTTATCCTTATCACCATGACAGATTAAAATCTTACATTTTAATTTTGAGTCTTTGATTTTGGATGCTGCTTCCAGTAATTCTAATTTTGTCATTGGTGTATAACCATAAACATATTTCAAGAAGATTGTTGAATCTGTATCCAAATTCCATCTTAATTGGGTCAATCTCTTGAAGATATCATCATCATCATCCGATGTATGGATATAACTTTCAACAGAATGAGAATATAATCCACCTTTTCTATCCCGTAATCTATAATAATCAAATATTTTTGGAAAATAATTGCATGTGTTCAAAAACAATTGAGAAGAGAGATTAATTGGTTTCTTTTGTATTCTTGCAGGTGCCATCAAACAAACTGCTTCAACTTTATCTTTTGGTAATTTGTTTATCAATTTCATTGATAGATGTGTACCCATCGAATGAGTTATAATGATTAACCTTCTATTAGGGAATTTTGCCATTATTATTTGATATAAAATTTCAACTATACTATCAGTTTTAAAATCTTCCCAACTCATTTTTGATAAAGAAGTTTCTAAATTTTTAATATCATCATCTGGAAATTCAGATAATCTATTAAATTTTTCAATATTCCGAAGTTGTGGTTTGGAATTACCAAAACCAGGTAAATCTATACCAAATATATCACTACAGTTTCTAAATTCTTGTAAGATTGATTCTAATTGTGATAGTTGACCACCCAGTCCATGTAAGAAGAACAATAAAGGTAATTCTTCAATTGTTTCCAGTTGTTTTTGAGCTTTTTGAAAACCTTCTTCATCGATATTATCATTGGCTAGTTTTTTAATTGATCTTTTGTGAAATTCACGTAATGGATGATCACTGTATATTGTACTTAAAGTTATTGAGTCTAATCTTGGATGATTTTCCAATTTGAAAGTTTCAAGTTTGGCGAATTTTTGAACTATTGGGCAATCATTTGGTTTCAAATTCAATATTTTTTTTTCGAATTCAGTATATAGATTATCATTTGATGAGAATATGTTTGATAATAATTGATAATTTGAAAAAGTATTCAAGTTTTTATCATTTTGAATTTGCTTTAAAGATTCTTCATTCAAGATAAAATTCTGAGAGTTTGGAGATGTAGAAGGATTTGGTGGTGGTGTTTGTGATGAAGTTGATCGAAGGTCATCCTGAGACATTGATAAAGTTGATTCAACTTCATCAGACATATTCAACTAAGAGATTAAGAGATTGTTGTTTATATAGGATTGTAAGATGAGTGAAATCCGTGGAAGATAAATGGAGATAATCTTGAAGCTAGAATGGTATTGTTTTATTTAAGTTCAAGTTTGCAGTTGATATGCGCGATATTGTATATTATTGCAAGTGGATGATATATGATAGTGTATATGAAGATTGATTGGGCGTATATAGTATATGGTATATACAATTTATGGTGTGCAAGCAATATTGGATTATCAACCAGGCTCTATCACAATCTGGGATTCACCGCCACGTTTCTGTGGGTAGTGCGGTGCCCAATTTTGAGAAGCGAGAAGGGCACATGCCTGTGCTTCCGAATTGGGAAAAGGGGATAAAGGGGAAAGATAAAGAGAAAGAAAGATAAAGAACTCCACAAGAAGAAGAAGAAGAAGAAGAAGAAGAAGAGCATAATAGTACTGATGGAAATTGATTGGGAGTGATATTTAGTGTATTTGGTGTAATCTGGGTTCACAAGTAAACGGCTGGAAGTCTCAGTAATGGGGTCATTGGCAAGTGTCTGTTATGTTCAATGGATACTTTAGATATCTCTTATCTTTATCATATATACATACATACTGTATCATCCACATATACATATTTGTTTATTACAAGTGCCTTCTTAGATACATACAAAATTCTCAACTTCTCAGGCGCAGCTGGTCTCCTCTCTGGTGTCTGGGTGAGAATCCCCTTTATCCCTTTTGTTTCACCCATATCAAATCTCAATCTCTAATTATCTTTCTATACACTTGTACTCAGGTACTACTTGTCGTTCTTAATATCAATGGATATAAATCTATCACTGGAAATTCATTAGTGAAAGAAAAAAAATTACCATAACAATACTTTTTTACATATCATGGAGTTACCACCAACTAAGATATCCCTTCAGGAGGAATATCCATATAAAAACTACATTACCAACGGCAATAATCCCAACAAAAAGGAAAAATCATTGAATATCTACTCACAGCAACCATCAAACAAAACTGTTAATGGCCCATCTCACCATCTTAACTCAAATTCCATCAACTATGCAAAATCAAAGTCAAAGTCAATAATGATACCAATCAAATCTCTACCAAGTAGGTACCAAACCCTCGGAAATCTTGGATGTGGAAGCTTTGGTGTTGTCACTTTGGCGAAAGTTAGAAATGGCTCTCTACCATCAATTTTCTCTGAAATGAAAACTCATAAAGATACATTACTGGAACCTTTAAAAAATTATCATCGAGCTAGATATGATATAGTTGCAATTAAAACAATGACCAGAAAATTAGATCACCCAGAAGACTATACCTTTGTTAGAGAGGTTAAATTCATTCTGTCACTCAAATCACATCCTTGTTTGGTTCAAATTTATGATATATTTGTCGATAATTCATCCTTCAAATTACGAATCGTGATGGAATCAATGGATCAAAACCTTTATCAATTAATGAAATGTAGAAAATCATGTTTGTTTTCACCTAGAACTTTGAAAAGTATCCTATCTCAAGTTTTGGCAGGTATTCGTCACATTCATAAAAGTGGTTATTATCACAGGGATGTGAAACCAGAAAATATCTTGATAATGCAATCCTTTAACTTTTATGGCTCAAAAAATAATATCCCTCCCGATAAACTTAACCAAGCATATGTCGCAAAATTGGCAGATTATGGATTGGCAAGAAGAATAGATAATAAAAAACCTTATACAGCATACGTTTCCACTAGGTGGTATAGATCCCCAGAAATTTTGTTGAGAAGAAAATCATATTCCGGAGCCATTGATATTTGGGCATTTGGATGCGTTTGTATCGAAGCCGCAACATTCAACCCCTTATTTCCTGGTGTAAATGAGTTGGATCAATTTTGGAGAATTTTGGAAGTGTTGGGTTCACCTGAAGATGGTACCTTTGATAGACCCCCTCTTGGAGGTTATTGGAAAGAAGCTCGCATATTAGCATTAGAACTTGGTTTCGGTTTCCCACAAGTTTTTGGATTGGAAATTGAAGATTTGATTACAAACCTGAATTCTCCAAGCGATGAAAAGAAGGAGTTTTGTAAAATTGTTAAAAAATGTTTATCATGGGATCCTTCTTTGCGTATCAATGCAAATGATTTATCTCAAATGAAATATTTCGAAAATTCAATTCTTACCGAAGAGGATAATGGTATTTTGAAACAACAAAATAGTTTGGATCTAATAAATAAATCACAATGTTTTGCAGGTTTAACTTCCATAGAAGAGAACGGATCACCATCCATTTTAAAGCAAAATTCCAATTACTTAATCCCACAAAAGTCAAATGAATTTCCTCATTTACAAAATAATGATAAGATGACACAGTTAAATGGATTTAATAATGAGAATGAAGAACCACCTGCTTCCAAGAAAATTAGAAAGCTTCCTCATATCAACGTGAATGTTTTCAATTTTATCAAAAAGAAAAATTCTCAAGAAACAAAACACTCAGAGGAACTTGATAGTTCATTAATTGCCAACGGTGATATGTCACATCTTGATAATAACAGCTTTGAATTTGCTGATTTACTCGGCGAGGATGAACAGTATATAACTGAACCTGAATTGACCTCAGAAGATATAAATGATTTAAATGATTTTGAGGATTTTGAGGAAGAACCAAAGGAAATAGCTTATGAGTTTGAAAGTCCACCAATGAATGGGTCTTCCAATGTCACCGGTTCATACGAATTACTAGGATTCGAGAAGTTTCAAGATAACTTCAGTTCATTATGCCATGGTTTATCAACAAGTTCAAAGTATTCCGAGGGAAAAGGTAGCAGCAACCTTTCAAATAATCATGGAATCACCGAAGCTATCAACAATCTTTTGGATGATGAAAGTTGTGACTATAACATTGGTAATCTATATAATTGGAGTCCGATTAGTAATTTGTGAAGGGATATATATATGACTAATTTTGAAATACAAAGCGCAATTGATATGTGTTTATCAGAATTGAGATCCTTATAAATTTACTAATTTGAGTTACTACTAGTACGAATCAGCTTATTATTATTATTATTATTTTTCATTATAATGAATCAAAATAAAAAACTACAGAGTATATAATCTACAACGTACAGGAAAGAGTACAAGTAACTCTAATATTAGAATTGAACATAATCCTCATTGTACTTTAATGATTCATCATTATCATTTTGATCAATGTAAACACCAGTATGAATTTCAACATCCGAATCTGAGTCCGAATCTGAATATAATCCAGAATCAGATTCAACATCAAGAGTATCCAGCAATTCCTTCTCTAACTCTGAACAATCTTTAACATCATTGTTCTTCTTATTTCTATCCTGTTTGTGATAATAATCTTTCAATTGGAACACCTCATCACCATCAACTTCATCATTATCTTCATTTCTAATAACTGTCTCATCACCTTTGATTACAGGGGTTGTCAGACTGCGATCCACTTTTGCAATGGTTTGCTTGAGTCGATGTGCCAACTTGCATGTTTTCGATTTGAGACAGTATCCGAATTCTTGATAGTCCGGACATTCAAGATAATGTTGCAATGGACACGATCTTCCATTGTCGCAGTATCCGTTTATCGTGAACTGTCTGCATAACAATGCGTCTTTGTTTTCAAGTTTGTGCGAGTATACGCATGCGGAATTGGAACAGGATGATGATTTTTGGAAGTATTTGCAAGATGGGGCATTGAATTGGTTTGGTTTGTGTGATAGTTTGCATGAGTCGCCTTTCAGGCATTTTTTAAGTTTGGCATTCAAGATGTCTGGACATAGTGAGATGTGGTTAGGTGGGTGTGCGTGTCGACATTTTGGATTCTTGCAAAGTCCTATATTAGTGAGTGAGTTATCAAATTTGGTTAGTATGCTGTGGCTTCTTTGATATCAATAAAAATAAGGGTGTAATACGTACCACTTCTAGTGTAATACACGCATGGTTCTTTTAATCTTAGGGGTGGTCTATATTAGAGAGATCCCAGGATGGGAAGTTTCATGAAGAAATTCGAATGATTAGTTAGTATGGTGTTCCTATGATGGAGGTGCAAAGACAGTAAAGAAAAATTATTCATCGCATACAACTTGGATGTTTCAATTTGATAATCACCATTGTAATCTTTAACATATTTTCTATCATTGTAGACTAGGACAAGTTTCAAATCATCGATCGAAGTGATTGCATTTTTAGTCTCTTCAAATTCAGTTGATACTAGTGCCAGTGTGTTTCCTGAGTTGGTCAGGACAAATTTCAAGTCATCAATAATAAAACGATTCTTGTAGTTGAACTTCATTCTGTTGGTGTATATATGTTTCAATAAAAGTTTTCTAGCTTTACTGAACCTTCTCATATCCGCCATCTTCTTCTTGAAATCGGCATCATATATATCACTATTGACCAGACAGGTTCCATTTTTGGTTCTTATATACTTCCCCTTCTGTGTTTCCAAATCACTAGCATCGGAACTCGTGCCATCAACATCAACAGTATCAATCTTTTTCGTTTTGCCATCAGCGGTAATAGGTTTAGCTTTGGCAAGGGTACGATATGGTTGAGGTATGGCTCGACTACTGGCAAAACCTTTATATCCACCTCTATAATTACCCCTTCCACGAACACTGCTATTAAAGAGGGGATATGGCAAAATGGATCCTTTCTGCTGTGATAAAAGTTTTGATTGTAGTTGTTTCTTCTGCTCTTTGATCTGTAGTTGCTTTTTATCCAATGCGTTAGAGAGCTCTTGTCGTTGCTTTTTGAGCGTCTCTTGCATCTCTTCTATACGAAGCTTCAACAACGTAGCTTCATCCATAGTTAAATGAGACTTTAAATTATTATTTATTCAAATGTAGTTCAAACTCGTCGCAATAATTATGATAATGGATCAGTGAGAGAAAGAATATTAACAAAGTATCATATTATTCAAAACTTTTTTTGAACCTCAAGGCAGTGTAACATATCAAAATATTTTGAAAGGCTTTAAGAGCACACATTATCGATGACTTATTCGTTGTCAATGCAATTTCCGATTACCATTAATATATAATAACAATGAGCTCGTATACTAGGAATCAAATAAGAGAATATGGTATTAGTGGAGTGAGAAATATACTTCCTTTAGATGATGACTCTCTTGCCCAGATGATCGACTATGTCTTGAATGAACTACACACAAGAAATGAAGTGAGTCAACACTTCATGAACCTACTCGGAGAGTCACAGGACTCGTTGGAATTTATTACAAACTTTTCTAATATGCTTTTTGGAAATCCAGATGGCCATAAAGATTCTGCTAGAGTGCCCAAAAACTCAACCCCACCTCCTTCTTCCACCAAGCCTACAACTGCTCCAAAAGTTCTGAAACTTGTTTCTGGAAAACCAGGTCAGAGGACCAAGATAGTTGCTACGAGATTGGTAAAGAAGGAGACCCCTGCTTCAACATCATCAAAACCAAGTAATGCTTGGGATCAAAAAGATGAAGAAAAAGCAAAGGCTCCAGTGAATAAGCCAAGACTATCAAAAAATTCAGCCTCTGGCTCTACTACATCCGAACTACTAGATATGAAGTCAGCGGATTCAGGTGCTTCTAAGAATGCTGAGTTCAGTAAGAAGAACACTATCAAGAAATTGGGAAATTTGAAAGATTTGGACTCTGCTCTTAGCGAACTGGAAACGCTTCATCACTCAAACGATACTTCAACTGTGAGTAGAGTGTGTAATTGCAATGCTACTAGACATCCATTATTTGAGATGTTTCCCAACTGTCTCAATTGTGGAAAAATCATATGTATCAAAGAAGGCTTACAACCATGCTCATCATGTGGAAAGAGTCTATTATCTAACGATGAAAGATTACAGATTCTAGAAATTTTAAAGAGAGAAAAAGAAGGATTAGAAGGCAAGAAAGAAACAAAAGTTGAAAGTGGTAATAGTAACAATGCTAAGAATAAAAAGAAGAACAAAATTACAATTTCAATCAATGCTGCTGGTCAAAATAATTTCAAAATTCAAGAGCAATTGTTCAAAAAAATTGAGAAGAAGAGAGAGCTGGAAAGAGATAAACAAGAGGAAGAGGCAAAGGAAAAAGAAGAAGTGAAAAAAGTTCAAGAGGAATTGGATTATTATAGTTCAATCAAGGGTAAAGATGATGAACTCTTAAAAGCTCAAGAGCGTTTGGACACTCTACTAAATTTCCAAGAAAATGGTACTCAAAGAACAAAGATAATTGACCAAGCATCCGATTTTGATGCCCCAACATCCTCTAACAACTTATGGGCTTCTCCATTAGAAAGGGCGCTTCAATTGAAAAGACAACAAAAGCAGTTAAGAAAGCAAGAGGAGGCAGAGAGGGAAAGAACTGGACGTGGCAAGAAAGTACTTGATATGACAATCAGGAACGGTAAGGTTTTCATGAGAGAAGTTGCCGCAGCTATTGATGAGCCCGCTAACCTATCTGACGACGAAGAAGTTAAACAGTTAGAGGGCGAGATCAGCGTGCAGAAGATGAAGCAGTTTGAAGATAATACAAGAAATGTTTGGGATTACAAAAACGATGTGAAAAAATGGGAGAAACCTGTTTACGTTGGTAATGATGATGACTCTCTGTCAGACAAGGAAAACATAAAGCTGCCTGAAATTGGGAAAGTTGTTCAACTTGGTAATGAGGAACAACAAGAAGAGGCCATGTTTGGCTTAGTTGGTTTGTAATCTGTGTAGGTACATTTAAATAGAAATCCCCTTCTGATATGCCCCTTGTAACTTGCTCTCTCTACACTATTAGACCTGCCTTTGCAATTTCTGATTACCCGGCCGCGATAAAATTTTTTCCTGCGAGAGAGAGTGCGCTCAAGTATAAAAAGGGAGGTGAAGAACGTTTTTTATTATAGATTTCCCCAACCACTTGTTCCTTTTAAGAAACCATCATCAGTAGTGGTTATACTATCAAGTATAATTATTATAATATAGGACCATTTGAAAGTCGATTACTCAGTCATGATGACTGTTTAAGGTACGCCTGAATCGACTTCAAGTTTCAGCTAAATGTCACACCGACTTGCTTAACAAACAAGGCACGGTTGACGTTCCGTTTCAGGTTCTTAGATCAATTTGTTTATGCGTTAGTGGTAGCAATATTTGATTCAAATATAACGATGGTTTTGGGATCTCAATACCAGGGATCCATTTTGATCAAAATCATCCAACTAATTGTGTTTGTACATGCTTTTTAACTTTTTTTTCTGTAACAGTCTACTGATGATAACTGAGACTCATTCATGTAAACATTTCTTTGTAAGGTGTAAGATCAGTCTGGAGATTGCACAGATTTTCAACTTGAATGATTTACTGTCTTTCTTTGTCTCGCCATAGCTGGTTTTACTCCATATCTGTTATTGTGCTACATAAATATTGTCCTTCATAGTTATGAACATAAATCTAACCGTTGTTAAAGTAAAGTATATACAGAAATCGAAATGAATCTAGATTCAAGAGTGATGACTCCAACAACAAGGATCCATTCATAAACATGCCATGATCACCATATATATACACCATTATCAGTTGGGCGATGTATAATTGATGCCTTTAAATTTAATATCATATGAACTATTAGTGCTTTTTATTTATTTCATGTAATCATCAGTTTGGTTTCTCTTCGCTTCCTTTCCCCTTATTTCCTGCTGTTTCTTCTTCTCGAGCCTTCTGAAATTCCTGCATGTATGTTAATTCATTTTCGATTCTTTCCATGGCTCTATAAACCTTGGATTGGACGTAAAATGAGCCTCCCTTTTCTTTGGAGTTTATATCGAATAAATAATCAAATTTCTTTTGGGCAGCTTCCAAAGATAGTCCACTAGGTTGAACATCAAGAATATGACAAGCTTCATCCAATGTGATATCACCATCTCTGGAACGTGCTTCTGATGGTGAAGCCTTCGACTTGTCATCACCTGTAGCCTGTTGAGCTGTAGTTGCGGCAGCAGCTTGCTTGTAGGCTTGCGTGAACGCCCTTCCAAACACCTTTGCTCCGGTGAAGACAACCTGAACCAATATTCTGTGAGCCATTATTCAGTTGAGAGTCTATTAATTGTGTAGAGTGCCTTGATCAAGGGTAAATGGTTGAAGGAAAGTGAACCAGGGCTTGAAACTTTACTCCAGATCAACCGTCACCAGCTTGAGCACTTGAGCTTTTTCAAATAGAACTAGAAATATTTTTTCCCGGGCAGCGGTGGCATAACACACGCGTCAAATCACGGGCCATTGAGACCACGATGTATATGCATGAAATCGACGCGAGCCCACTGCGCCGATCGACGCTTCGAGCTCTTTTGAATGGCGCCGCTACAAGTTCAAAAAAACGAGCTATTCATTGTTCTCTCGTTTAGACTAAACGAAAGGAACACTGTGTGTTACTTAATTCTCAGTGATCGTATTATTGACAACTCAACCTGCCATTAGACCATACTTGGAATATTATAAAGATCATTAGTTGTTCACTAAGGAAATCAAAGAATACTGGACCCTACCGTGCTTCCTTTATAAGCCATAAACACAGTTTCAATTTCTGTACCCATCCCTTTGATATAGCTTATCTTTTGAAACGGTACTTTATCTCCTTAACAATTGGCCTACTACTTCATTGCTTGCAATTGTTCTAATTTCAAGAATAACTTACAGTGCCTGACCATTTACTGATTCAACACTTCTAATTTATTTCATTTCTTAGTACCCCTTTGAAGAGTTCCATTTATATTTACCTCTCAGCAATCACCGCTGCATTTTCTTCTTCTACAAGAAACAACAATCATTTTCTAATCATATACTTTTGACGACGATGTCAGAAACTCCAAAACCCGAGAATAACAGCTCGGAGCTGCAAGATAAAGAGGCTGCTGGCTTATTAATGCTCTTTTCAAATCAGCAAGCATCAACCCAGCCTCCTTCAAGCGATACTCCATCCGTGAAATCACCTTTGGTTGAAAGCAATCTCCAATTGAGGCAAAATAATAACAATTCACAAGGTTCTACTGAAACACTTCCCAAGTCAGAAAAGCAGGTTACACCTCATAATTCTCATGCCATGCTTTCATCTGCCTCTAACAGCACAAAACTGAGTCCGCCTTTACGAAATGCTGAGCAACATTCACATATCACCACCTCTCCAGGCCCCGCTGCTGCTGCTTTGGGCAGTGATAATCGTTCAAACAGAGCCATGGTTGCTGCTGCTGCACTAGCTGCTGCTGCTGCTACACCTTTACCTCTGCAACAGCGTCACTTCCCTCAACTTCAGACAGCTCTGCCTCCACAACAGATGTCTCCCATCTCAAAATCTCCTGAAGATCCTCCTGTCAAAGAATATGTTGAAACTGCCATAACGCCTGAAATCAAAATTGAAACAAATGAGCCAAAGGCAGAACCTCCAGCAATTTCGGAGTCCCCAACTCAAACATCTGAAGAACCAAGGAAAACTGAGCAAGAATCAAAGATTGAGAATCAGAAGGGAGCACCAGAAAATCTGCAAACTGAGGAAGAAGAACCCCTCGGCTCTCAGGATGACTCTAATGAAAATGCAGCAACTGAACCTGAAACAGAGGATGAGCAGACCAAATCAGACACCAAAGCTGCAAAGGAAAAAGGTAGCTCCGAGGAAACAGAGGACGAAAAGGAAGATATGGATAACGAAACGGAAGAGGAGCCTGTCAAAAAGGAAGAACCGATTGCTTCACCTAGCAAGCATATTTCCTCTAGAAAGGAACCTTCATCTCAGAAAGAATCTCTTCCGCTTCCTTCTTATGCAGTTGATCCCGATGCCGGGATAATCGGCTGCATCTGTGGATATGATCATGATGACGGTTTCACAATCCAGTGTGATCGTTGTTTCAGATGGCAACATGCTGTTTGCATGGGTATAACTGATATGGATGAAGTTCCAGACAACTTCTTGTGTTCCGATTGTGATTCCAATTTGAATGTTGACCCTGAAAGAGCGCAAGTGGTACAAGAATCAAGAATGCAACCAAAGAAAAGAAAATTGAACACTTCAGAAAAGAAAGAAGTTAGTAAACCTCCAAGCACGAATATACCTTCCACTAGTATACCGAAAATGAAAAGAAGAAAAACTAACGATGCGGATCCTTCAGAGGTTATTGAAAGATATCAAACATTTTACTTCAGTATTGATCACCTAGAGTACAAGACAAGTGGTATCAAGTCTTTGGTTGACAAATTACCTAAATTGATCAAAAATATACCCGAGGTTTTGAAATACGATTCTGTTGCAGAATTTCACAAACAATTAGTTGATCCCAAATCATTCACGGTTAAATCGGCCCCTGAGAATCCAAAGGCGAAGTTTACAGGAATTTCCAAACTTGGACTATATGCCCTTAAGCCAATTAAGATTGACCAACTAATTTACGAAATTGTGGGTGAGCTTGACTTAAAGCAAGACTATATGGAGGAACAATGGAACCAATACTGGCTTCTGGGATGCTCTAAACCTAAAGTTTTTTTCCATCCTAATTTGCCAATTGTATTTGATCAAAGAGGATTAGGAAATATCACAAGATTTGCTAGGAAATCATGCCGGCCGAATTGTGAGATCAGCACCATAGTGATCAACAATAATGAAGTTAGGTTTGCATTGCATGCAATTCAAGATATACGTCATGATCAAGAACTAACTTTACCTTGGGAATGGGATGTTGGCCATCCAATTAGAGAGATCATCAGTAATGAGTTTACATTTGAAGATTTGAATCAAGACAAGAAGATTAAATTGATAAACTCGATTCAATCTATCTTGAATCTTTGCGAGTGTGCATGTCCGACGGGATCGAATGACTGCCGAATTAATAAAATCAAGAAGATCACATCATACTTGCAGAGAAACACCAGAAAACAAAACACATCACAAAATGCAATGCATATGAGTCCAACTCCCAACCAAGAGTATCTACCTATCCAGGCGAGATATATACATAGAGATGAAATGATAATGAAGAAAATCGAAGATAGTCGTATGGAGGAGGCATCAACCAACTCATCATCCAATTCAAGTGCACCATCACCTCAAACTACAGAGAATATTAGCATGAGTTTTGATGGAGTAACTGAGAATATTGAAGAGACAATAATAATTGAAGACTCCAAGTTCAAGCCATATAAACCAAAATCTATATTAGATTCATCTGCGATTCCTCCAAAATACCAGATTATTAAGAATTATCTATCGAGCGCTCAACACGCAGATGAGGTTTCGCAGTTACACAACGAGGAAGAAGAGGAAGATAGTGCCAATTTGTTTGTTCCATTTCAAGTTAATCGAGAGAGATTAATGTCTATCGTTTCGTCAGGATCTCAAAACGGCATGTTAGAGGAGATTAGAGCTCCTTTGGAATTGAAATCAGAGCTTTCAAATTCCGGTGGAACAACTACCCAAGCAACTGCTGAAAAAGATGAGAAGCCAAAGATTGTTAAGAAGTTCAGTTTGGCGGATTATAAGAAGAAGAGCAAGAATTCCGTTTCAGCTCCAACTAAATGACACTAATAATTTCTAGAGTATTGTTATAAATTATATAAAATTTATTATCCTTTTTAATTCCTACATTCTTTTTTTTTTGAATATTTAATCAAATCCTCTCATTTTGATACATGATGACATAATTGTCTCTGGGGCTGCTCGTGCGAGTGGTGGAAACGGTGTAGTGTGGGTAAAACCCTTTTGGAAAAGGCCGCACAGGGCGCCGTGGGGAGAATATTTTTTTCTCGTTTCTCGTTTCTGGCGATTTTGATTTGAGTGTGAGTCAGACTGGACTCCGGCTTGGGATAACGGGGGGACTGGGTGCAGTGTGAAAGACTGCTGAGTGTTTAGTATTACAAGTGTGTATGATAATAATAACAGGTAGTGGTATTGGTTGCGTAAATGCAAAGAAGTATAAGAAAACAACCGGGTGGTCAGCGAACAGGCGAAGTCGAAGGGGTAAAAGAAAGCAGTAAGTAAAAAAGTAAAGAAGTAAAGAACATAATATAAAGCGAATTAAAGCAAATGACAAAGCAGGAAATGAAACTAGACAAGTGGTGACAATCATCACTTTGAATAAATAATCAGACTCTCAATAGTTGAAAGCTCTTGGAACCCACCAAGAGTGGATGGAAAATGGAATCTGAGGGCAATTTTGAAGGATAAATCAAGTTAAAACTGTGCTTTAGTTTAATAAACTTTTGATTGAAATACTTCTTGGATATTTCGGAACCCTCGTGGAAGAGAAGTTCAAAACCGATGAGCTCAAAACAGAGTTTCCAATTCTTGGAACATCAGCATCGTTCTCGAGGCGTATGGAGGAGTAAACATATGGTTGCAAGCTAGGAGAGGATAATGGAGAGAGGAAGCGACTTTCACTTTCTGAACATGGAGATGGAGAAGATGGAGACGAAGGGGATGAGGATGGTGATTGTGGTAAGTTACAGGAGTGTGTAGAATGGTCCAAGTCGGTTTCTAAAGCTAGTGATTTGATTGAAGCCTTCTTCTTTGACATATGCTTTCTTTCTGGTTTCTTAACTTGATCAACTGAAGGGTACACACAAGTCAACATGTTTCTAACACAACCTGAACAAGCTGGTTTCATCTCATCGCACTTCTTCTTTCTTTTACGACAACAGAAACAACCGGTTTTGGCCCTCGTAATTTTCTTCTTTGGAGTAGTAGTTTCACTGGTGATAGAAGATAATGTGTTCAAGGCTAAAGTGGATTCAGCTAACTTTGGAGAAGACTCCGATGAGGATGGAGGTGGGGTTGCAAACCTCGATTTAAGTGGGGATGAAAGTTTGATAACTTTTTGGTATTCACGGTAGTTGGTCATGATTATTCAGGGTGACCTAATATTGGCTTCTTATCTGTTATCTGGTTATTATCAAAGTAGACTCTTAAAGAAACTTCTGGATATAGAAGGAGAAGAGCAAGAGAAGAGAAGAGTGACTGAAAAATTTTACACCTACACATTCCAAATCAGACCCATCTCAACCCTTCACATCAAAACAGATGATGTAAGTGCCAGACCTCCCACACATTCATATGCCTGACTAACCACCGAAATAAGTACCAAAACAGCACCGGTTTCACCTCGCAAAAAAAAAAAGTTGAAGAATTCAGTAACAGAGCGCGCTCCACAAATACCAAATCCGGAACTTCCATATCTTCCTGGTAATCTACAGCGACTAACGTTAACTCAGAGCGAGAACGCACCGCTTTTCGCTACACTTTGCCCTCCACAATGACTCCTTTTACGGCAACCAACAGAGAACGCTTTGCTGAAAATGGCATCCCACAACGCACTTGCACTAGCCACAGAACGAGCCACAGAGCCGGAATTTTGACAATGTGCACAAAAACTACCAACTACTTTTCAAAGTGTTAATTTATCTAACAATATAATAATACAATTATGTGCAAAAAATCTATAAACAAACAATAAAACAAACAATAAAAATTTAAAAAAAATTTGAAAAAAAGAAAAAACAACTGAATAAAAAGCCTAATAACTGCGTAATGCAGACTAGACCACAAAAAAACAAACTATGCGATTCTAAATTAGTAAACAGCGTAAAAAACACAATCAATAGTGAATGAATGTAGACAAAACCTGAAAGACAAAAACATAAAACTCAAGCAGTAAATAAGGGGGGGAATGATAACTAAGCAGATGCTAATTCAGAAAAGTACTGTCTCAAAATCAAGGACAACATCTCAGGAACTTCATTGATATTATGAACAACAACGTAAAACTCAAATGGGAATGTATCCAAATATCTGTCAAATTGCATTTGACCATCATTGAACTGAACTTGAGTCATATCCAAGATGGATTGGTTGCTGTTAACACCATCAATGATGACGAAAACCAACATGATCTTCTCATCTCTGGCTTTTCTAACTAACCTTTGAATCTCATTATGGTCTTCACAAACACCATCAGATAGAATAATTTGTAGTTGCCATAGGTCTGAATCACCCATTGATCTAGCATTGTTGAAAATTTTCAAGGACTTGCTGATTAATTTGTGAATGTCAGTTGTGACTTGATCAAACATAAAGCTTTGGAAAACACGAGAACCAGATTCCGATGTGAATTGTTTCTCGAATGGATGAACAACCTCGGTAGTAGAACCAAATTTAACGATAGATAGCTGACCAGATTCTAATTGTGTCAATGCCTTGGAAACTAAAGTTATACTTTGGAATGCAATTTCAACAGACTTGGATTCAGCCATAGACTTAGAATCATCAACAGCAATCATAATTTGATATTGTCTCTTACTTGGCTTGGTTCTTCTCATCCAGATCTTATCTTTTCTGAACTGAGAAGCGATATATGGAATGATACGTTTCATGTTCAATCTCTTACCTGTCTTGTAGTCACCCTTCAATTTGGTAGCTAAGGTAGGTTCCAAGATTAGTCGTAACTGTTCACATAAACCAGCAGTTAATTCTCTGGTTGATTCGTCGGATTTCTTCCATAATTCTTCAGCTTCTTCATATGGACGTAAATGAGAGTTACCAATCTCTGCAATAACATCGTCATCGTCAGAGTAGGTAGAATCATCTTCGTCAGATTCGTCGATCTCCATCTTCATAGCAAAGTCACCGTCTTCATCGACTTCATTATTTCTTTCTCCAACCATAGCGGATCTAGTTTGTCCATTGAAATCATCCTGTCCTTCTTGTGCTTCTTGCAATTGATCTTCTTCCCTTTCGGTCGACTCTTGATCATCCTTTGCATTATCATCTTCCTTCTTTTCGTCCTTGTTCTCATTATCTTCCGGTTCCTCATCATCAATTGCCATCTCATCATTTAGAGATTGAATTTGATCTTTATTAGCAGCACCCAATGCTTGAGTTTCATTGGTAGTGTTTTCACCGTCAAGATGCTGGAACTCGTCAGGACGTTCACCTGATTTTTGATCAACCATATCATCGTCTGTGGCTTCCTTGATTTCTTGTCTTCTTCTGTAGAATTCCTTTAGGGAATCACCTAATTGCTTCAATGACTCAGACGCCATATCTCTAGACGAATCAGTTTGTTCAACTTCTTCCTCCTCTTGCTTCTTTTCAGCATTATCTTGGAAACTGGCTGATCCACCACTGGCACCAACATTATCTTCTTCAGTCTTGATTTCGGAATCTGCACCCTCTGATTCCATTCCTGTCTTCTGTTGGGCTGCTGTATCGGCGTCGATATTCTCATCATCGTTCTTGCCGTCTTCGGCACCATCTAGACCTTCAATATTATCTTCAACATCACCTTCTTCTTTCTTCGAATCTTCTGGCTTTTGATTTTCGTCAACATCCATTAAATCTTCTTCATTTTCAGCACCAGCGTCTTCATTAAGTTCTGCATCTTCATCTCCGAAGTTTTCATCCCCTTCGTCATCTTTATCTTGCTCTTGTTCTTCGCCACTTTCTCCTTCGTTAGGTTCACCTTCGACTTCTTGTTCATTATCATTCTCATCTTCGACTGGTTCATCAGTCATATCAACATCAAGCTTCTCATCTTTCTCGAGGTCAGGAAGTGGTTCATCATCATCCAACTTATCTTCAAATCCATCATCCGCAGCTTCATTATCCTCTTTATCAGAGCCTTCATTGTCCGAATCCAAATTAATATCTTCAGGCAATTCTAAAACATCCGCTTCAGGAACTTCAGCATCCAATTGTTGATCATCTTCGTTTCTGACTTCATCGTCCTGCTGACCAACATCATTTTCTTCTTCAGCATCATCATCATTCTTATCATCACCATCCTTGGATTCTTCCGGTTCCTTTTCTTTATCTTCTTGCGGATTCTCCTTCTTATCGTCCTTTGGATTTTCTTCATCTTCAACACCTTGCATATCGTCAGTAGCGTTTGAGTCTTGAGGCATAGTTTCGGAGTCTTTCTCCTTGGAGTTATCAGTGGCTTCTTCGTCCCACATCTTCTCGTCAATGGCATTTGGATCTAGATCATCAATATCATCTAGCTCATCATCCAATTCTTCGTCTTCCTTATCATCAGCCTCATCACCATTCTCATCATCTTCAGGAGGTGCTTCTTCTAAGTCACCAGCCATATCACCTTCGATATCGACGGCATCGTCATTTTCATCCTTATCTTCTTCCTTTTCTTTCTTTTCGTTAGGCTGTTGAGCATGCTCTGAAAGATCTTCATCATCTTCAACGTCCTTAGAATTATTTGTGGCACCATCACCATCACCAAGACCAGTACCGTCTTGCAAGTTATCATTTTCTTTAGATTCTTGAGGTGGTTGAGGAGAACAGAATCCATCCTTTGCCAGCTTATACAAAACTGAAGATAGATTATAAGTACCATGGGAGACTTCAATGTAGTTATCTCTCAACTTTAACAGAATAGTACTAATAAGGTTCTGGTAATGTCTGACGATAGGCATAGTATATGAAACAAGAGCCTGCACCTGCTTTGTAGTTTCTTCATTATATTCAACATTGTTCAATGAATTAATACATGAAACAAACTTTGAAGTCATGGAAACAGGGTATAAGAATTTAGCATACTTATTCAATCTTGTTTGTGATGCGACTAACCATCCACTATCTTCTTCAGTCAAAGGTTCGCACTCATTCTTGAATTCGCTGATCTTCTGGACAGCTATGATAACCGCAGTCATCAATTGACGGAAGCAAAGTTCAATAGTCTCAATACTTCCAACTTCAGAAAGGGAAGTGGACGACGAAACATCAAGTCTAAAGTCTTGATCCTTGATCCAATCTAGAACAAAGTCTGCAATGAAACTCACCTCGCTATTCTCCGATTTCCATGAACTTAACCCGGTAACAAATTTGTTCAAGTATTCACTAATAAGTAAACTAGTCTGAATATCTGAAGCAAATGTGATGTTTCTGGAGTCTGGAATTGCAAAGTTCTTTAGTTGAGACTTTGCTTCTTCAAAAATGGAAGAAGAGTATTTCTTGGAGGTTGATTCAGAGGACGCGGTAAGCGATTCCAAAGCAAGATCTAAAATTTGTGGTAGCCAGGAACATAGTCTTCTGGATTGCTCGATAGACAAACTTGTAGAGTCAGAGTGGGTAGCCTTGACTGGGGAATTTCCACCCTCTGTAGCGATCTGGGATAACTCTGCAGAAAACTTCTCAATATTGTCAGAAAGGTCTGAAACATTGGCAATAGTTTGACGACCAGCAACAAGTGAGAAAATAAGGTTCTCAGAGGCAGCCAGACCTTTCTGTGCGTCAGCCGGAGGAATTTCAGGATTGACTTCGTTCACTGCCGCTCTCAATCTTGGTAGCAAATCTAACAATCTGAAGAAATATCCATCCGAGCCTTCAACACTGGAATTAGTGAATGACTTCGAAGTTGCAATGATTGAGGTAACGGATGACAATGCTTTCCGAACATCAGATGTAGAATGTAATCTTAGACCCATATCTCTCAATTCACGTAATGTATCACTCAATAGCTTACGCTTTTGTGTTTTCAAATTTGCGCATTGCTTCTTGTTCTCATCAGTTAATTGGGAAGGTGTCTCCTGCTTCAATCTCTCAGTTGCTTTCACAACATCAATAGTGTAATCATAAAAGTCAGGAATTTCGTCTTCAAAGATTCTGTTTATGTAGACACCCATATTTTTGCTGACGACCTGAATATTACGAAGCTTTCCGGCTCTCTCTCCCCAGGTATTGATCTGGGAACAAACCTTAGAAACCTCATCAATGTTTTCATTGATGATAACTTCAGGAACGCTAAATTCTTTCTTCGTGATATTGGTTTTTTGCGTCACATCCAATCCTGATTCAATAATTTGAGTGATGGATTGCGATAGTGTATCTCTATATTTACGTATGATCTTGTAAAGATTGTGATGAGAACGACGGGAACTCTGTTTCAAAGCATCAACGTTAACATCTTTCCAACTGGCTAACAAAATAACCTCGTTAACATCCTTCTCTAACTTCTTTCTTATAGCCGAAATACGTTCATCGACAATAAATTGAAATTGCTGATAGAAGGTAACAGCATTGCATAATGAGTCATGTATAGTACAATTTGGAAGAATGATACGAACATGGTTGATGAATGCTTTCAACAACTGTAGTCTGTATCCGAACTCGCCAAACGTTGTATTGGATAAGAATATGTTAACTGCCGCAATGACCTTAACTTCATTTTCTTCATCAGAAAACTCATCCTGAATTGCCGGGATGATGATAGATTCAAACAAATGGAACCACCATTTACCCATGTTTTGCTGGATAGTTGACTCCTCATTTTTGAAGACTTGCTTCCAAGAAACCAATTCTAGTTTTCTCCAAGAAACAACCAGGTTTGCCAATGACTCAGAGTGTTTTCCTAGGGAAACACCAGAATGGGCATACTTTTCCCACTCACTGACAAAGGTGTAGATTTGTTCAACTTTTGCTAATAAACGGAAAATTGGAGTCTTGGCTGGGAAAGACAGGAGCTCAGTACAGATTCTGAATAATTCTCTTAAAGTAGAATGTTCAGGCCATTGTTTCAATAATTCATTAACAGAGCCTTGAAGTCTGGAAATGACCTCACCTGCCTTGTTACTTTCATAAGTGCTTGAGCCTTTATAGAAATCAACATCTTTCGAGTCTTGCTTGTCAGTAAAGTTATGCGATGACTGTGATAATTGTGAGATCAAGATAACCAACTTGGATGCGGAATTTGAACCCGTACCACAAGTGGCAGACAACTTTGTCAATGATTGAACAACCTGAGAACCCTCTGAAATTAGATCACTGAATTTATTATCAGATTGTTTTTCGCCATACGAGTACATGTAAGCATTTGCAATCTCAGAATAAATATCATCGTAAGAGGCATTAGCTTTAGAGTCCTCTGAAGAGCTAGTGTCAATCAAATCTTGGGAGTCAGGGAACATCTTCTGGAAATCCTTTTCAGCATCAACAGTTGGATCCGCAAATATATAAACACCTTGTTGAGTAGATTCAGCCTCTTCAAGTTTCATTCTTCTTAAAGACCATCTGTAGTATAGAGACAACAATGCTTGATTGGATAATTCATTGGCAGCCGCCGATTGATTCTCATTCTTGTTAATTAAATTTGACAGTTTGATAACATAAGCATAAACTCTCTCAACGTCCATAGAATTTATTGGAGCAGACTTGAAGGAATCTTTCAATTCCAAAAGAATCTGAGATAATCGAGAAGAACTACTAATGTAGGAGGGGTCAATTGGCCATAATGAAGAGATAGCTGATAGCTCTTTATCCTGGGTGCCTGAAAACATCAATTCAACACCTAGTTTAACACAATAGAGATAACCGGTGAGAATATCGTTCAAATCAGAGTATCTCAAAAATCCATCTTTCAATCTAACAAGGAATTGTGAAGAATTTCTTTCGAAGGTTTGAACTTGAGAAGCAGTCTTCTTGGACAATTTTGAGGCAGCACCGATTAGCATTTCCATATGATCCATAGTTATGGACGAGTCCACAAATGAAGACCATTCATCAAACAAGGAATCAATAGATTCACCACTACGATAAACACGTGGAGCTTTAGGAACTCTCTCAGGATCAATACCAGGAAGTAGTTTCTCAGCGTGAAGTTCTGCATCACCAGATAAGTTGCTGCGAACAGTGAACCATGACTTTTTGGTATTGTCCACCATTCTTTGTAGACTTAAAAAGTTGTCGAACATCACGTGATCAGTAATAGCTGGATCATAAGCCGAACTTGGAACATAAAGCTGAACTAAACCACATCCAATAATTACCCATGATTTCCCTAAAGAGCTCTTTGAAAGGGGTTGTTTCAAGGCAATTAATCCAGGAGCAAAATATGCCTGGAATATGCCTGAGTATGATTCTAGATGATTCTCATCTAAAATATTTATATAGGAAGCCAGTAGTTTCTCATCATAAGTACCTTCTTTAATTGAAGCTGTGATCTCGCCTAAAAGAACTGAATGCTCCTTCAAAGAATGATCATTATGCAATGTACATATATATGCCACCCAGTCAAGTATCAATCGTTTGAAAACCAACAATTGGTTTTCTAGGACTGATGATGAATTTGAAACAAGCATGGAAGACAGTATTTTCATATCGGATAATAATTCATTGATTTTTCCACCCGGTATGCTTTTAGAGTCGGTGGAGACGATATTTAATCTTTTCAACAAATCATCATTGAACAAGGAAGGCACATTAGAGACGTAATCAAAACCATGAACTTCCCAGAGGGAGTCCAATATTTGTGGATAAGGTTTGAAAAGAGTTGTGTCCTCGGATTTCAAAAGAGAAAACGTAGAACGACCTGCATGCAAAGACAAGGATAAGAAGTCGTCGCTGAGTGACTTTGAATCGACCTGCGAGGATTCAATGAAGTTGAGCAGCATCTTAAACTCGCCTTGCAGAAAATGAGAACGTGAGTTCAAAAATTGATCTGAAATGGCATCAAGTTTTGTTATCTGCAGTTTCAAACTATCGATTGTGACGTCAAATTCATCAGACTGAATAGTTTGTAAGCATTGCTGGAAGAGTGCCAAGAAAATTCTTTTCAATTCAGTAACACCATTGGTATTCTCTGGGAATTGTTTCATAGCAACCACATCGAACTCATTGGCAACGGAAAAGAGAGTTTCAAAATTGTCCCAAGCCGCCTTCGTTGGAGGGTAGAGTGCTTTGGAACTTTCCCATAGCAGAGCCATAGAGGATCCCTTGGATAACTCCAATTCACTGGAGAAAGATTCAACACTGGTGACCAATGAGCTCAACCCTAATGAATTCTCTTTAAATTGGAACGATTCTATCCATTTCAATATTTCACTTTGATAGACACGTAACTTCGACTCGTTTTGGATGGAACAGACTTCAAGTAAGTTCTTCCACAACACCAACAAATCATATAATGATTTGAAGTATCCCTTTTTATCAAACAAATACTTCGATTTCAAATCCACAGAGAGTTCATCCTTGACAAAATTGAAAATGGAGCAAACTAAATCAAAAATCTTCAGTCTAGGTATCTTCTTTATATCTCTTCCAAAAGTAGCTGCAGCGGACCTCTCAATGTATGTGAGATCAGTAGGCTTAGCTGATTGTGCTCTTTGATAAAGGCTGTTCAAATCGCAAGATGCCTCAGACAGCAAACAGGTCACTTGAAAGAAATAATGTGACTCTTCGGAATCTAAGTAGGAAGTATCGTCACAAAGAGAAGGCAAAATGTACATATTCAAAAGAGGAATTAAAGACTGAGACGATGTATATGATTCGCTCATTTCTTTGACAAAATCCTTTTCTGAAACTTTCTCATAGACAGTTGCAATCGAATCGAACACGCCTTGATTGTCAAAAAATCTCAGCTTTGTAAACATATTGTCAAACATCATACTGAGAGCATCAATGAACTCGGATGATGAAGCGATCGAGTCGGCTAAGTATTCCAGATTATTTATGAAACCAATAGGGGAACATGAAGCTAGAACTCTCACCAATTCGGATGAGAAGTCCTCGGACAACGATTCAAGGGTATCAATTGCAAATGCAGGGAATCTGTTTAGCGAATCATTAGCGGAAATGAAAGAAATGGCAGGCTTCTGAACATGTATTTCGGAGATATTTAGCTTGCTTATGACTTCATCAATTTGATCATTCTTGCAGGACTCCGGTTGATAACCCAGAATGGTTCTATCAAGAATGGTGGAGCGCTCTTCAAGCTTATCCAAATACACTTCCACACCTCTGTTTCTCATAGCTCTCGACAATTCACCATATTTTGGATCTGCCGTTAAAAATAATCTGAAGTTTGGATGTGGCTTGATAACACGAGGTGAACCATCTTGGTTTGTACACTCATTAATTATCAACATACCATTGACTTCAAGTAGGGAATTCAGTCTATCCAACACAGATGGACTACAGAGATTTGCGTTATCTAAAATTAACCAGTGACCTCTTTCAACGGCCTGGACTAATAAACCATCAAACCACTGAAATCTCACTGAAAGACCTTCGGCCGCTTTTGTGCTCAAGCCTTTCAACTTTTCAGATAAATATGCCAATTCTTTGTTGTTATCAAGAGATTGTTGAAGTTTGGTAATGTGTGCTGTAAGCTTCAGGACATTCTCAGATGATAATTGAACGGAAGTTAAGAAACGAATCGTGGAGAGTGCTAATCTTAGAACACTTGAATTCGAAGATTCTGATCTGAGATTAACAGCAACAAGGTTCAATAGGAACTCCAAAACTTCATTTGAAAACTCTGAGAGCTCACGGGATATATCAGCATGTTCATAACCACCAAGAATATCCATACTATCAATATCACTATTCATAGAGAATTCATAGACCTTGGAACCAACTATTGACGAAGCTAGTCTGATCAACTCTGTTTTACCGGAATTAGAAGGTCCGACCAGAATTGCTGGCCAACTGTGACGGATACATCTGAACAAGGTCTCAAGTGCTTCATAATTACACTGAAGCGAGCTGAGATGATGGTTGACAAGATACTGAATATTGTCATTTCTTTTCAAAATCTCACCATTGACTTGAACATAATCAGAGCCAAGCTGATAGAGAGAGTCCTTTTTCTGAATCTCACCAAAGACGGACTCAAATAGCTCCAAAGCTTTGGCTTTATCTTCCTCAGTTCTGAATCTTTGTTGCACAACTAAATTGAAAAAGTCACTTGGGCAAATTCCTTCTGAAAGATTGTCGGAAACCAATAACGACAACCAACGCAATGTATCTCTTAGATTGAACTCCCATGGTCCACCAGACGAACCCCATTGTTTCTTGATGACAACTTGGTGCTCTAATGTTGACATGAAATAAATCATCTTATCAGAGATAGATGGATCAAGGTTCGGATACAGGTGCTGGGCAATCATTTTAAGATCTTCTTCCATCAACATATCAACGTAAACAACACTGAATCTGTTGACAAAGGATTTAGGTAAACCCTTTCTTCCACCACCCTGGTATTGGGGATTTTGTGCTGCAAACACCTTGAAGTTCGGATGACTGACAAACGATTTGTCAAGCTCAGGAATATATGCTTCACCTCTGTGATCTAAACATGCGTTCAAACCTTCCAAAACTGATTGAGAAGCCAAGTTCATCTCATCCAACAAGACCCATTCACCCCTTTGCATTGCTCTCAAAAATGGAGCATCTCTCCAGACAAATTGACCAGCCTCACCACCTTCAGCAGGTGAATCGGAACCAAACAAGTCAATTAAATCAGTTTGTTCGGACAAATTAATTCTGGTCAAATTGTTACCAGAAGCCTTAGCTAATGCAGATATCAAACTAGTCTTACCAACACCAGGACTTCCTTCCAACAATATTGGCTTTGAAACTTGCATTGCACGGATAACTCTCATTGCATTCGAAGCAGTTGTTGGCGCTTGTAAATTGAATGAAGCATCAAGAGCCAACTGGCTTCTCTTAATTTTAAAATCACCACATGACAAGTAATCATCAGAGAGCTCTATGCTGTACCTTGATTGATAAGTCGGAGCAAAATCAAAACCGAAAAATTCGGACAACTTAGAAACAAATTCAAGTTTCATTTCCTTCAATCTTGCCTCGTTTTCGGCGAGGTGAGCAGTATTGTTAGTACCCAAGGCATCAATGAAGACCATCGAGGCACCGTGAAGTAATGCTGTAGGTTTAGCGACGCCATTTTTGAAAGCAGAATTAACAAACTGAACCCATGCTAAAATATCTCTCAACGAAATAACACCGTTAGAGGTAGAACCTCCACCCATTTTCAAGGCATACCATTCAGAAAACTTGACAATAGCATCAGTAGTATCCTTGACTCCGTCAATAAGACGAGCATTCACGATTTGCTTGACATCATCAAAGTCCTCCATGGATGGAACCCATATTTCAGTGAAACGGTTTCTCAATGCAGGAGACAACTCCTTCTTACCATAGTCACCACCGGGATTCATAGTAGCCAAAAATTGGAAACCTTCTGAAGCTGAAATGAATGCGTTATCGGTACCTTTTTCTGCAAGCAGAAGACTTCTTTCAGGTTCCAAAACAGAATTCAATCTCTCCAAAACAGAATCATCCGCAAGTGAAATTTCATCCAATAGGAAGTAATCACCCGACTTTAGTGCGTTAACCAAAGGTCCATCGGACCATTCGAATAATGCATTTGACTCATTTATCATGTGCTCAACAATCGATTTATCATCTGCGCCCAATCTCTCATCTTCTTTATGTAGTTTCCAGAGAGCAATATGTTCCTCGAGCGATGACTCAGCAGGAACAGACAGTTCAATTTTGGATAATGTACTTTCAATACCGCTTTTCAAGGAGGCCTGTAACTCAGTTCTGTTACGAACAGGTCTTTGCGCACCTAATAAATCACCAGTTTCAGTATTTTGGTGAGCGTTAAGAATAATCAAATCTTTTTTGTAGAACTCAGCAATCAGTTGACATATAGTGGTTTTACCACAACCAGTTTCACCAACCAAAAGTAATGGCTCATTGTGTGCTATGGAAGATGTAACTAGAACGGCCAATCTTCTCATTGCTTTTGTCCAAATAACATTACCTTGTAGTTTGAGCAATTCTGGAATCTCAAGACTTTCATAGTAAGCATCCATGTCAAGTTTGACTCTCATGACTTTCTCAATAACTTGCTTAACAATAACTTTTTCTTCAGGTCTTCTGACTCTTTCAGCAAGAAGCATATAACCATTGGCCGATAATTGTTCGTAACCAACAGCCTCTCTTTGAGCCCATCTGAATAAATCTCTTAGAGTTGCGAATGAGTTTTTCTGCTCAAAAAGTCTAGTAGATTGACGTTGTATGGAAAGCTCCTTGAAAACTTCAATAATCTTTTTAGCGTATGTAGGAGCAATCTTACATCTCTGAGCAATGATATCCTCCAATTCATTAGGTGGGATATCATCGAAATGCAATTCCAAAAATCTATTTCTGAAAGCTTTTGACAAGACCTTTCTACCACCATACAATCCTGGTGGATTCTGAGTAGCAAAAAGCATGAATTCAGGATGAGGTCTAACAACTTCTTGTGTTTCAGGAATGAACAATTCTCTATTATCATCTAATAAACGATTCAAAGCTTCAAGCACATCTGTAGGGGCCAAATTCAACTCATCTAAAACAATCCAATGTCCCTTTCTCAAAGCTTCAACCAAAATACCTTCTCTAAACTCAAGCTTACCTGTGTCGTTGGAAATGTAAGTACCCAAGTACTCTTGTAGATCTGTATGTTCGTGGTTATTGATACGAACAAATTTGTGACCCGTAAGTTTGGCGAGATAATGAATCATGGAAGTCTTACCCGCAGAAGTAGGACCCTGGATTAAAACTGGGAATCTTCTTCCACTAGTTGCTCTGACCAAATTCAGTAAGTTCTTTTTGACAGAAGGTGTCATGATATAGTGAGCTTCTTCTTCCTTTTCACCAGGACCACACTTCATCCAGTAGTGCTCAAAACGGGTATACTCATCAGAATCACCACTTGGATCAGGAGGAATGTGAGATAAGACGGATTTAGCATTCTTGAGTCTGCCGATGGTGTACTTTTCAATTTCAGGTCTCAACCGACTTTCTGATTGAGCATCCAATAGTGTAAGGAAAGACATGCAGAATGCTTCATATAATGATCTTCTCAAACCATAAATGGACACGATGTCTCTCACGTATAGCAAAGTTCTGGATAATGTACGAATACTGAAATGGGGTTTCTGGTTGGCACCATCAACAATCGCATTTGTATCAGACAAGGATTTCGCTTTCAAATAAAGTTCAGCAATATCATTACCAACCCATTCATCTGTAATAGAGTATTTACCAATGTATTTATCAATGATCATCAATAAATCACTAATATCTTGATCGGGGGAATGAACATAAATTTCTGAGAATTTTGATCTTATTCCAGTAGGTAAATCTTTCTTACCCACGTCTGTGGAGGGATTCATACAACCGAATATTCTAAAATCAGAATGGGCTTTGATGTTTTCAACATCTCCCTTTTCTGATAAGAGGATATTTCTATTTGAAATCTGGTCGGAAAGTAAATCCGAAATACTATCTAGCGTTTCTGGGGTTGCCAAATTCATCTCATCTAGAAGTAACCAGTCACCATTTCTGACCGCTTTCACAAGGGAACCTTCGATAAATTTGAACAAAAATGAGTTCTCGATAGAGATTGATTGCTTCTCAAATTCTAGAACAGCAGAGTAAATTTCTTTCCATTCATTCATTAGCTGGGATTTTTCTGTATCATTGAGCTTACGCTTCTTCTTCGCTGATTCTTCATCAGCATCTTCAACCTCTAGAGTTTCAACTTTACCATATGTAGTTTTGGCCATCTTGTATGCTTCTTTCCATAATCTTGCGACGTTCTTCCATTGTGATTTGTTGAAACATTTGGCAAGCAACTTCATAAACTGAGCATTCTTCTTAACGGAAAAAGATCTGTTGAATAGCTCTTCAAAGTCCTCTTGTAATGGCAGAGCAATAGTTTTCACATTAACAGGCTTGAAACCACCCAATAGATCACCAACCTCAGTCTGTTGGGACACGTTGATTACTATAAGCTTTTTATTCAGTAGTTTTGCCATTTCTTGCACCACGGTGGTTTTACCCGTACCAGTTTCACCAACCAACAGTAATGGTTCGTTCATTGATATAGCCACACCAACCTTTTCCATCAGTCTGAGCGAGTGATTCGTTCTAGCAAACGAAGTAGTGTTTCCAGGGGCAATTTTTCTTGATTGTTTCAATCCAGTAGCAAAGTGTTTATTCAAATGTGCTCTACCAACGGTAATAGCACTGTTTGTTTCCTCAAAAGCGGGAACGTGTCTAGCCAGATGCAAGTTGATTCTAGAAGTTTGAATTTCCAAAGCTTGACCAATTTCTTTCACCAAAATTTCAATTGGCCCAAGTTCAACAATAGAACTGGTAAAACAATCGACAGCTTCTTGAAATATAGAATCAAATGCTTCATCGGGTATCAAATCATCGGCAGACTGTATGCCTACATTAGTCAATAACTGAACAGATCTTGTGCAAAATTTGATCAAATCTCTGATAGAAATAGGTCTGATTTGTGCTCCCTTGTTCATTGAAACAAACCTTCTGGAGTCGAAGATTTCCTTGACACTTAAAAAGCACTTGATGAATAGCTTACTCAAACGAGTTAAAATTGGATACTTCTTATCCAATATGAATTTTAATTCACCGGAGTCCAATTCTTCAAGTTCAACGATGTCCCATAATCTCAAACCAATAAGATCTGGAATCTGAGTTTTTTGAGCATCGGATGAAGTTCTGATTGTGGATATCAACTGGAAACCATTAGCAGCTTTGATAACTTCACCTCTAGATGGTAAAGTAAGTTCTCTATTTTCAAGTAAACTCAATAGGATTGATAGAACTTCGTTGGGAGCTTTGTCGATGTCTTCAACCAAGACCCATCTACCTTCCTTAACAGCGGTAGTCAAAACACCATTTTTCCATTCAAAACTTCCTGGGGTAGAACCTGATGTGTATGTACCCAATAGTAGCTTGGAGTCTGTTTGTTGGTTTAAATGGATCTTGATAATGCTATTGGAGTCCATGCTCAAAAACTCTGCCAACTCATTGATGATAAATGTCTTACCAGTGCCGGCTTTACCAACAAGCATGATTGGGGAAGCAGTTTGGATGGACGATGCAACACTTTTCAATGCTCTTAATGATTTTTTAATAGGAACGAAATCAGATTTGGAGACTGGTAGCTCTGTAGTAGGAGTGGATAGTGCTGTAATATTAGAAACTAAAACGCCCGCAATAGAGCTAACACCCTGGGATAAATCTGATAGTGGGATGCTTATGGCTTTCTTTGAGATGTCATCATTGGTTTCAACAGAGGGGAGCTTTGACATGTTCGATAATCTTTTAGCTTCTAGAACTACAAAGTAGAATAAATTGACATTGTAATCTCCTTCGTAATAACCATTTAGGTTGTCTAAGTTGACGTTATTCTTGACCATATCAGATTTCACTTGTTCTGATAGAAATAGATATGATGATAAAATGTGAATCGCTAAATATTTGTTAATGTCCGAGACATGGGATAATGATAATGCGGTATATAAGGTTTCTGGATCAATAAATTTATGGTATCTTTGTCTGTCGATAGTGATAAGTCTATGAAATGCTAACAGTATGATTTGAAGTTCATTTTGGTTGATAGTGGTGATACACGATTTCAATGAGAGGAAAAATTGTCTTTTCTCTAGGAAGTATTCTGCAAGATTTGCAACTTCTTTGGTAAGGGAGTTGATCTTGGCGACAGCATTCAAAACTGCTGAAGATTCGATAGATAAGTTTGAGCTCTTTGAGGATAGGAAGTCGGTTTCAAGATCATCGTTGGTGATCAATCTAGTTGTCAATTCAATTATCAAGGGTCTATATGTGTAGAAGATGCAAGATGTGAGTTTATCATCAAGCAATTGAGCGCTCAAGTTTGATAAATTTTGAATATTTGATAACGAGTGATCAAATTGATTGATACCTGAAACATCCTTTGTAGGATATATTGACTGGTACTCTTTGAAGCGTTTAGATGCTTGATGCAGATCTAAAGCTAGTGAGTTGTAATTTGAAGTCATCTGTTATGTGAAAAATTGAGTTTGTTAGTATAAAGTTTCAATTGGGGAATAATCAAGAATCTGATGGGGATCGAACCTACTTTTTTGCTCTTCAAGTAACAGATATAACTAACACCTTAATTTGCAAAGTGATACCTTATGATTTAGGTTTTACAGCTATTGATCGTTAAGAAAAGTTGAGCGGTTCCCTATTTCCAGTAGCTAGAGCCAGTACTCTTCTCAGACTTATCACGCTTCACAAAAACAAATACAAATTTTTTTTTAGGAAAAATTTTGCGATTACGTAAGGAGTTATATCATCGTGCGGCTGGAATCTTTACCCGGCCACAAATAATCTATTTATCATTCATTATCTACATGTATACAAACTACCGATCTACTTTCTACCATCCTCCCCTCTTGTCAGTTTCCATTCTGCGGAGCCACTCTGTCTAGGAAGCATTTCTTGGGGAAGTGAAGTTTTGCTCGGTTCAAGTTGCGTTATCCCGTGTCTCTGATTATAGTCATTGATGAACTCGGACACTTTTTCCAAAAAGCTATTGTTGTCTTTGATGTTCAAGAAGCCTCTCAAATTCACCAGAGAAATGAACTTACCCAAGTTCTTTTCGCTGATCTTATTTCTTGGTATCTGGTTTGTAGACTTGGGATCAACGTATCTGTCAGAAACATCCTGGATATAGTTGTCGGATATTGCAAAAACGTACGACATCTTCTTCCCCCAACCTTGATTATAAAGCAATGGATTATCAAAAGCATTTTCACAGGAGTCTAGATGAATCCATCTGCCCAAATTTTTAGAGTAATACTCACACCAGACATGATCTTCAAGATTCCAAATGTATCTAACCTCTAACCCTAATGATTTTAAGATCAACGTAAAACAATTAGCCCATTCACCGCATCTCCCCTTTCTCGTTCTTAGAAGAGTCTCAGGGTTGTTATACCTTGGAAATTCATTAACCTTCCCACATTGCTCACATTTGTATCTCTCCACTCTTCCAGCTTGGCCTTCAAAGTGCTCACTAGTGTACCCACTCACTCCAGGAAGACCAGTTATCTTATTCTGATCTTTATTACCACAACTTTCGCAGTCTGGTTTGTTCACCCAAACAAAAAACTCTTCCTTGAACCATTTAAGTAATTGTTTCACCAAATGATCGATATAATCATACCCATCATCTTTATGATCATCACTGTCCATAATTTCATCAACCCTTGAATAAACTGGTGATTCTAATATAACATTGAGCGCAGCACCTTCATAATACGGGTTTTGATACCTTTCCATTTCTTTTGATAATTTCATTAACTGATGCACAAATTGGTTCGATCTAATGACAGTTTGTAATTCTGTATCCTGGGATAGCTTATGAAGCCAGCTCTTCATATATTCTCTTCTATAAGAAGTGAACAGGGACTTAATCTCATTTGTCAAGTCTGAATTCGAAGGAGCAACATCACCCATATCTAAGTCTATTATATTCTATGATCAAGCACTCCCGAAGAAGGCTGGGAATGTCTTGTCCCCGCAACTTGAGTCATAATTCAGTACGACATCAGGAAACGAAGAACGGAGAAGTGCACAGTTAGAGAATTCGCCACCTCAGGCATACACCGCCACTTGTATTCTACATTCAACACCGCCTCGATACCGGCACGCTGTGTAACTTCATTGATCAACAGATGGTGATTGAAGCTTAGCACTTTCAACACTTCAATATGTGGAGTAGGAAGGAGTTGCAACATCCACAGATGGATACCATATCAAATACCTCTGAGGGTGGCGCTCCGGTTAGACAGTTGAAGCATAGGAGTACCCATTCTGTTCACAAAGACCATGAACGTCCCCGGATGAAGCTTGTTGGATTATCACTTGATGATGAGAAAGGCATTGAAATATATTCCAATGAACTGTGGAAATATGGGGTTTGGATTCTGATTATCACCTGGATGGTATTTATTGTTGGAATGGGGTCTATTTTCAATATATGGAGCTGGTGTTTCAGCTTTGTAGATTTGGATATCGATACATTACCTGGAAGATATTACAATAACTTTTGCAATATGGTTGGCTCTACAAATGGTGTCATAGAGAACTACTATGTATATTGTTTCTTCTTGAGCTTTACCATAATGTGGATATGGTGTGTTATTTCGTGGATCAGTATGAAATTGTTCAGGCACAGTAAAGGTACGGGTCGGTAACAACCATATCCACCAGCCTCTGAAAATCGAAAATGTACTCTTTTCTAATGATATATATTTTAATATGAAAAATCTGACTATATACAAAACTGTCTTCTTCTCCTCCAATGCGAAATGGACCTAAATTGCTTCAATCACATTGTATTGCTTACCAACTCTCAATAGAAGTAACTTATCGGAAATCAAGTACTTTTCCAAATCTATATGGTCCTCATATGAGGTGAACTTGGTTGATTTGTGGTTTGCAATATAAACAGATCCTCCTTTGATCATTCTTTTAATCTCTCCCTTAGACTTAACTCCCTCGAAAATATCGTATAAGATATCACCAACACATTTTTCTTGCAGTTCTGATTTAGCAATATTCTTAACCATATTTTGACGTTTAAATGCATTTAATATTTCATCAGCATTGAAATTGCTATTACTCTGATCAGCAAACAACACTTCACTAACAATGAAGTTATTCAAACCTTCACCATCACCATGAATCAAATCACACATTTCAATGGCTAGAATTGTCTGACCGATTCTAGCCTTCTTGTTTGCATTATGCGCAGATATGATCTTATCTATCACACTAACGGGTAACAAAGAAAACTTGAGTAGGAACTTCTGGACGTCATCATCAGCAGTATTGAACATAAATTGATAAATATCATACGACGATGTCAATTCTTTATCAATGAAAATAGCATTTCCAGCACTCTTGCCAAATTTCACCCCGTTTGAAGTAGTTAAAAGTGGAACCGTCAAACCAAAGCATTCTTTCCCAGGTGCGTAGGGTTCATGTTTTTTCATCCTAGTAATCAAGTCAACACCAGCAACAATGTTGCCGTATTGATCATTACCACCAACTTGCACATCAACGTCGTGTGTCTTGTTTAAGTGAAGGAAATCGTAAGCTTGTAGAATTTGATACGTGAACTCGTTGAAACCAAGTCCTTGCTCTGATGATAATCTATTCTTCACTGAATCTCTAGCCAACATCTGATTAACCCTAATAAACTTACCATATCTGGCCAAGAACTCCAGCATTCCTATATCTTTCCACCAGTCATGATTATTTCTCAACGTGCAAGTACCTGCGTTCTCCTTCTTCAACACTGGATTTCTCGAGACTGCATAGTCAACACCTTGCGCAAAGAAGTTGATAAATTGATTTGAGATTCTTTGAATATTAGTCAGTCTTGTTTCTTGAGCCATGGCGTCTCTTTCAGTGGTTCTACCTGATGGATCACCAACTGCCCCAGTTGCGCCTCCAATCAATGGATTCACATTGTGTCCTCTTAAATTGAAATGAAGCAAAATCATCAAAGGTAGTAGGTTGCCAAGATGTAACGATTTCGCAGTTGGATCAGCTCCGCAGTATAGCCCTAGTTTACGTTTCTTTATATCCTCCACCAATTGCTTTTCATTAACACAAGTTTCTATAAGCCCTCTTTTGTTTAGATGTTCAACTAGTGGCTCTTTAAGTTCTGCTTCAAAATCTTCTGGAGTGGTCTCGATGTTGTATTTAGCTAAGAAACTTTTCACCGATGAGGAAATTGAAGTATCTTGTTGAACATTTACACAGCTGGTGCAGCTGAAATTCCTGCTTCCCAGTTTAGCAAGCTGTCGTGTTGTAATTATTCTAATCATAATGATAGTGATAATGATGAGGTATGTTGTTCTTGTGCTTGTTTTTCAACATTGGTATTATGACCATCGAAACTGAATTCTGATATTTGGTCCCTCGAAATGATTTGAGTCAGATATGTGCGGCTCTTAAAAATGATTTCCGGGAGTTACTTGATTACTGCTTCTTCTCCATATAATTATCATCAGGACCATTAGTTTTTTTCAATGTATAAATCAAACAATTAAAAAACGCTAGACTAAAAATACAGGCTATATATAGATTTATTAATTGGAAACCCTCTTTGAAGCTGGGTTTTTATCATCTTCAGACTCATTCTTTCTCTTTGGGTTTGATTCTTTCAAGTTTTCTTCATTAATATCGCTGATCTTCTTTAATGATTCTTTAATCACCTCTTTACCATCAATTCCATCGACTCTTCTAAAGTATGGTTGTAATCTCCAATATGGAACTTCTCTATATCTTCCACCCCATTCTTCCACCTCTCCGATCTTGATCACATCCAATTCTGCAATATTATCCTGTTTGTAGATTTCCTCAACTTTACTCTCAATAGTCTTGATGATCTCTTCAATTTGATCCCACGACCCATTCTTGCTGATCTTTGACCAAGCATCTCTAATTTCAGGATGGATTTTGAAGAAGGTTTTCAAACACTTGAAAATATGAGGTTTGAAACATCTTTTAGATTCATCACCTTCACAAGACTTTGCAATTTCAAGATACTCTCTAACAAACTTGTCAATTCTTGGGAACTGCATCTCCTTATCATCTGTCTTTGTCCAGAACACACCAGGGTTACATAAGTTACCTTCTGCTGACATCACTGCATCACACCCAATTTCATTAATACATCTTTGTAAATCATCAGGATATAAGATATTACCATTTGATATGAAAACTGTTCCCTCTGGTAAATTATCTCTCAAATATCTGATCAATTTCCAATTTGCCATTCCTGTTTTCTGACCTTTCATATCTCTAGTTCTACCATGCACAGTTAAAAACTGAGCACCCGCATCAAGACACATTCTAGCATACTCTAAAGACTTGGACCAGTCGTCAAACACTCTAATCTTGGCAGTAACAGGTATACTCAACTCGGTATGCAACTTACTAATCAAACTATGAACCAACTTCCAGTCCTCCATCAAGAATGAACCGTAGTTACCCTTTCTTGCGATACCTTGAGGACAACCAAAGTTAATATCCACAGCATCACATTTACCAACCACGTATTTTGCAGCCTGTAGCAAATATTCCGGATCATTAGCACAGAATTGGATAATCAAAGGTCTATCCAAGCCAGGCTTACCGTCCATTGGACCAATGAACGAGTTTCTGTATTTTTCGTCAGTTGCAAAGAGTCTGGCGTGCATCATTGGTGAATAGCACAATTCAGCACCGTATTTTCTAGAGATGATTCTCCATGCCAATTCAGATGCGTCAACCATTGGGGCAACGATTTTGGTTGGACTTCCTAGTTGTTCAAACAATTTTCTTCCTTGGTATTCTAGTTTTGGAGTCGTTGTCTTTATATTATTTGTTTCTGCATTTTGTGTATTGTTATCTAATGGTTTTGCAATTGATAAGTCATCTGAATTTGATGATGTTTGAGATATTGGAGTTGCCAATGACATGTTAAAGTTTCTAATTTGAGGTTTGAAGATTTTAAGCAGTGATGATCTTTGGAAAACTAAGTTTTTATTGAATCTATATGATATATTGAACACAACAGTCATATAAAACACATTCAGATATGGTTCAGGTCAACGAGGATTAATTGATATGTATGTCAAGTTGTATATCTGAAAAAAAATAAAAAAAATTACCAGTTAATCAAATAAAAAAAAGAAATTTATGAATATAACGAAGAGATGTTTTTCTTAATTTTTTTTTTTTTGCTTTTGCTCTTTACGAGTTTTGTGCCTGTTCGCGTAATCAGTCTTCACAAAGATCCGGTGGGTGATAGTGTTAATGGTGCCACCTTTCAGAACGATATTGTAAGATAAGGAATATGGTAGATTCAGTTCAACATCGAAGCTCTGATCAAATGACTAAAACCTTGAATGCTTGTAGGCCCATATTGTAGATACCAGTGCTGCTGATCTGTACAACTAAGTCAAACCCAATGTATGTGTCAGAAATCACTGATCTCTTGATCCCTCAGACTCTCCATCAATCTTGGGACTCACTTTCTCACTAGGTTTACTATGATCGATTATAGGAACGGATGGTCTATGATTACCCGTTAAGAGCAGCCCTCCAGCATTTGTGTCTGTGTTTGGAGTTGAACCAGTAACAGTTTGTGATCTGTGTGGATGAACTACAACGTGATGAGGATGGCGTAGTCTTGGGTTGTCTCTGGAAATGAGTTTTCCTCCAATGAGGACCTTTGCATTTTTGAGAGATTCTTCATCCATGATATTCGATTGATTGTTCTTGTCGGACATGTTTAATATGATACTGGAAATGTCTGGGGAGTTTAGTTTGGCTGGAGATACTGTACTATATGTAACTCAACTGCATAGTAACTGTGCCGCAATATGTTGAAATTCTCAGCCTTGATCCTGTATACACCCGTACACCATACAGACATGGAGATTCTGATTACGTAATGGCTAGCCTCGAGCAAATATGAGAAGGGAGGGGCAAGGGTGAGGTGTATACATACTTCGAGCAGTGTGAGACTCCTTTTACTCAAAAGTACTATTACACCATCTTACTGTATAACCATATAGGATACAGGAAAGGGAGAAATAGAGGTTATCTATTTGTTGTAACTAAACAAGGGTTATGTATGATGGGTAAACGATATGAAGCAAGTAGTAAAATTTCTTGAGAAAGGGTATGGAGATCAGTGACCTAATTGCAGTCTGCGGGTATGCATATATATATATATATGTGTGTGTATGATGTGTGAGCAGGGGTAAATGAATGAATGGCAAGATCAACAGATCAATAGATCAATTGAAATGTATCAATGGATGAAAGTGTACGATTGTACAGTTTGTGGCAAACTGTTGTTGATCCTCAGTGAATTTTCCTCTTTTGGTCCCAAAATGGATCGCGGATCTCATTCTTGTGGAATGCTCCAGCTACAAACGCGTAAAAGAAAGAAAACGGAACGCGTGACAAAGACCGACTTCTCAATTGGCAAAATTGAAGATACATATATATAAGACACAAGACACAATGGATAATATTCAAGTTGATTGTGTGCTTGATAATAAGGAAATTCAAGATGATGATGAGCAATGCAATTGACATGTGTAGACAAGCGCTGATCCACCATAAATGTATTTAATGAAAGATGGAAGCTAAGCAGTGAGCCATGTATATAGGTACTAAAATGAGCATCAAGAGAGCATTGGACCGTGTTGTGATGGCTTATTGCTTAACAAGCGTTTGGTATTATATATACATTATTATTATTATGTGTAGAGCAAGCAATATTGTGAGATTCTTCACTTCCAATAAGAAATGGGAACAGGGTTGGCTTCAAGGGCAGTGAGACACAACAAATCCGGATCCTGCACATTGCTGCACACCCCAAAACCGCCCGTTTGGGACACATCTAGATTGTGTTGCGATGGTGATGATTGTTATTATAGACGAAACGGGAAAGAGAGGCAGATGGTGCGGCGTGCAAAGTGTATCGCCCACCGGGGGGAGGGCCTCTCCCCGCTCCCCCTCTCCCCGGTGGCTGTGGCTGATGCTGTGGCACGTCCCGCACGCCTCTGTGTTCCGCTCCCCTTGCTGTCTGCCATTCCCCGTTACCGTCCCCCGTGTCACAAAAGATCAACTTTTGGTGAAGAGCGAGAAACTGTAAACACTCGCTCTGATTTTTGACTCTCAGCTGAACCATTGTTTGGCACCTTCCCTTTATTTTCCCCTTTTCATCCACTAACGCTCTACACCATCACCTTGCCTCTCTCTCACCTGCCCCTCCCCAACTGCTACTACTACTAGATTCGGGTATATTCAAGAAAGAAACAAAGTCACACTAAGTGCAACTAATCTCATCTTACACACGCTTTATATTCCGAACTTTCATTACTCAGTCCTCACTCCTTAGATACTTATACCCACTTCCAATAACAATACCCACAAGGAAAAGAATAACACCACATCAATTCCTTCTTCAATATACACTCATACTGGATTCTAATTGAAACATATCGCAAAGCACAGCATTATTTAAATACATGCAAACTCATTATTGATTCATTCAAATCATTCACTTTCAGTTTTTATCATGAGCAACAACGTTCTCAATTTTGCAAATCATGGATCAAATCCTAACCTTCGAAACCAATCTCTACCAAATTCAACTACAACAACAACAACAAATTCTATTCAATTGAATGGTAATGTTTCACCTATTCGCCAACGAAAAAACTCAAGTACACCCCCATATAATCAAACACCTCCCCTCCCAAGTCCAACTCAGCATCCGTACCGTAACGTACAACAACAACAACAACAACAGCAACAGCAACAACAATTACAACATCAACATTCTTCACACTCTAATCAGAGTGCAGGTTGGGCAACCCCACCAAGATCGAGAATCCCATATGGCTCAGCACCCAACTCAAGAAATAGTAGTGTTCCAGATATATCCAGAAATGAACTCGATGGGTCTCCTCAAAAATTGAAAAGAGCTCCAAAAATGTGTAAAGCTTGTGATAAAATGATCATTGGTACCTTGGTTAGAGCAATGGGTAACATGTACCATGTTGAATGTTTCACTTGTCATGATTGTGATAAACCATGTTCAAATAAATTTTTTGCTGCTGATATACAGGATGATCATGGCAATCAAATTCAAGTTCCACTTTGTGAATATGATTATTTCAAAAGAATAGATCTAATATGTACAACTTGTGATTCAGCTATAAGAGGTTCCTATATTACCGCTGCTGGGAAAAAATATCATCCTGAACATTTCTATTGTGAAATATGTCATAAGGTATTTGATACTGAAGATTATTATGAACATCATGATAAGATATTTTGTCATTACCATTATTCAAAATTACATGCTTCTCATTGTGAAGCTTGTAAAGCTGCAATATTGAAACAGTATGTGGAAATGGTTAGAGGTGGTAGAGAACAACAATGGCATCCTGAATGTTTCATGGTTCATAAATTTTGGGGTGTAGATATAACAGTTGATCATATTGGTTATATAGAAGCCTCAAATAAATTCATTTCAATTGATAAAATAACAGAAGTTGATGAAAAAGATATAACTCCAAATCAATTGTTTGAAATTGAAAAAAGATTGGAAAGAACAACAATGTCAGTTTGGTTAACAATCTCAGAATTCGAAGAATCTTGTGCGTCTTGTATTTCAGATATGTTACATGCTGCATCACATGGTGATATCCAAAACGGTTTACTGGATTCAGGTAGATTGGTTCTCAAAGTTGAAAATCTGTTTAAAGGTTTGGATATCCTGTGCGAATATGCAAAAACTTTCAAGATTCAGTTGGATTATGATGGAAACTCGAAACTGGCACAGCTCACAAAAGAACCAAGAAGTATGTGTTCGAAGATCATGTCGTATCTGACATTCCTAAGAGATATTAACCAGGCTAATGCAATAAATAGCACTTATTCACATGATTTGTTATCTCTTATATCCACATTGGCTCATTATATCAAACTCATATCAAGAAGCTCATTAATGCATGCTCTTGAATATAACAAAATCACTAAATCAACAATTGTCCTTGATAAATATCTAAGAGAAATTTCAACTCATGATGCAGTTCCCAAGGATGTTTTCCCTACTTTAAATATTCCGAAAAATGCAAATGATAGTTGCTTCAAATGTGGAGAAAGTATCGAAGAAGATTGTTTCCAATTTGATCAAAAGAGATGGCACATCAACTGTCTAAGTTGTACGACTTGCTCTAGATCCTTGGTGCACGCCAATCTTAATGAAATTGCCTTCAACCCAGTGTCGAATTCAGTATTATGTAATGGATGTGCCTCTTCGGATATCAATGCTTTGACAGGTTTCAAATATGTTTCCAAGTTTTTACAGTTGATTTATTTACTTAAAATTGCTCTAATTAGATCCCAATATACAATGCAAAAGAGAGGATTAATAGATGTGCAAAAAAATAACAAACAGTTGACCGAAGTCGATGAAAGGGAACAACAACTAGAAGATGGCTACTCTCAAAAGGTTACTGATATCAAACGTATGCGTTCTCAAAGAGAAAGCCAAAAAGTTGGTACTGCCTCGAATGAAGCTAGAAGATCGATTATTGTTGAAGGTCCAATTCCATCCTCTGCTGGCAGAGAAGAAGTCTTTGATGAATTATCCAACAAGGTTCAACAGGAGAATTTAGCTCGTGGAATGCCTTCAAATATGAACAAGACCTCCACCAAGAAAACCGTTGATGCTGCAAAATTCCTGAAAAAGGAAAAATCTCTAGGCAGAAAAGGTTCAAAGAGATTGAGAATTGAAGATGCCCCAATGAAGACAAAACCACAAAATAACAATCTGGATGCTACTTCCAGATTATTGAAAAACGAAAAAGGTTTAACCTTGGATGATATTCCAAGAATTGTTTCTTCGGAACAGGCAAGAGAACATCGTCCAAATGCTTTCAGATTTCAAAAAAGAACGTATACAACCACGACTGCTGCTTTACCAACTACTAAATCAGTTCAAAGAAAGGTGAAAGATAAATCAAATACAGAGGAATCTTCTTCTCCGTTACCAAATACTGTTCCAATGCCTATCAGTGAAAACAGTAGTATCAGAAAGAGTATTGACATCAATGCACATAGAAAAAGATACTCTGAACTCAATAAAAATCAGCATGAATGTATGCGTTATATTGCAGCTTTAGCTTTGCATAAACTTATGAATGATACCTTAACTTTGGATGATTGTTTTTCCTTTGTTCAAACTAAGAAGGTGGTTCCAACTTTCTGGGGTAAAATATTCAACCCGAAAAAAAACAGTTCATCAAGTGATTCTATTCATTCGGTGTTTGGTACACCTTTGGATCTCTTGGTTCTCAAATATGGTGTTGATAGTGATCTGGGTATTGGTCCTGAAAAATTACGGATCCCAATGTTTGTGGATGAGATTATAAACACGATGCATAATCAAGATCTATCCGCTGAAGGTGTTTTCCGTTTGAATGGTAACATTAGAAAATTGAAGCAGTTGATTGAAGTGATTGATTCGAATCCGAATAAGAATCCTGTGTTTAGTAAAGAAACTCCAATTCAACTTGCTGCATTGCTGAAAAAATTCATGAGAGATATGCCTGATCCATTGTTAACTTTCAAATTGTACGATTTATTTATCCTTTCACAAAAGCTCTCAACTGATGATTCAAAGAAAAAACAACGATTGCTGAAATTAGCATATTGCATGTTACCTAAAGTGAACCGTGATTTAACCGAAGTTATCTTTTCATTTTTACACTGGGTTTCTACATTCTGTCACATTGATGAAGAGATCGGTTCTAAGATGGATATCCATAATTTGGCCACTGTCTTGACTCCAAACATCCTATATTCAAAACCAACTACAGACTTGAAAGAGATCCCAACAAACACATCCGAGTTGGTTCCTAGAGGTGAGAACCATTTCTTAGCGATCGAAGCGATCAATAGTTTGATTGAAGGTCATGATGAGTTAAGTATAATACCATCTGACTTGCTAGAAGTTTTTGATCTTGCTGAATTTAATAAATTTTCAGGCTCCGGTGTTGAATTCAGTTCAAAGGATATATTGACAAAGTGTAAAACTATCATGGATAATAATCCTGGTTTATTCGGTGATTATTGAGTCTCTCCCCCCTCATCACACCGTCACCTCCACCATCACCACTGAGTTTTCCTTTTGTTTGTCTGTATTCAATATGTACTTTATTTACTTCATATTAATTTGATTCGAAGCATTCGCTTTTTGTTATGAATGTAACGCATAATAAACTTTTTTGTTGTATGCAACAATGATAATACATAGATAACATGAAAAAAACAAAAAGGAAAAAAAAAACACAAATAATTACAAATCCAAAAGGCAAACTAGTAGTAACCAAAACAAAACATAACGCAACAAAAGGTAACGTAAAGTAAAGCAAGCCACACACGCAAAGCACAATCGAATTCAATCATTGGTAAACAGTCTTAGTATGTTCCATTGCACCTCTACCGAAAAAACCCATCATCACTTTAAACCTATCATTCGAATCCGTCAAACTTGCCTTGAACAAATCATTCCGTTCGCCAATTTCTTCATGTTGTCGTTTCAATATCACCATTGTATCGTATTCCGAAACACATTTAGGACATTGTAATTCGTTATCTTTTTGTGATGTGAAATATTGCGATGTTCCATTTGTGGTTCCGATGCCATTTCCGTTGCTGTTTCCATTGGTTTCAAGCTTTGATTGGGATGATGGTTGTATGGATGTAGCTGTTCCATTTCTTTCGATTGAAAGACAGTGTTCATGGTACGAATGGGAGCATTTGAAGTGGACTATTGGGAATGTTAAGTTTTGTGAACATGATGAGCATTTTGGTCTGTTTATGATTTGGTTATCATTTATCAATTTTTCTGTCTCATGTTTCAATTTCTTGGATTCTTGGGTGTATGAATTAATAAGTTGTGTGTTGTTTTTAATTTCAGTTTTTTGACGGTTGATGTAGTTGATTAAATATTGTTTCACCAATCCTAATTTGATGAATGAATTTTGACTTAAACTTGGTTGTTTGATAAGTTCTAATGGAGTCATCAAATTCAATGCTTCAATCTTGTTGATTATCTGCATTATTTTATCTTCCCCGATCTTGTTGAAAACTTGCTCGTCTGATGTGTACGTTGATAATGCTAATTTAAACAACTCTGGTTCTTTCTCACCATATTTATTCAATATTTCTAATGATTTTTCAACATTGTTCGACAGAATCGCAGACCTAAATAGATCCATTTCAAAACCTTCAGATGATTCATCTGTTGATTCTCTGATTATTATTTCACCTTCATTGAAATCGCCTAGATTTGAAAGTAACAACAAGTTTGTCTTTTCAGTTGTGGTCCAACTATCATCTTGTTGAATTTGATGAAGCAACTTTCTAGCCTTTGTTTCCCATGATAACTTATCGTTCTCATCTGATGCATCCGATGAAAGAGATAGATACATCTCATAAAGTGTAATCATTATATCTTTTTCATCCTTTTCATTGCCACCAAAATTAGCATAACTTTCAATACAAGCTTCTAAGAAAATGACAAATTGATGAGGGTGGTTCACAAAAGAATGAAAGATAATTCTTGGTCTTGGAGGTAAATAGGTTGATTTTGGTGGTTCTTCGCCTTCTTCAGGTTCACTGATTTTCATAAATGAAACAAACTGTCTGTACGAAGTTATAATTGGGTAACCAATTTCCATTGAGGGTTCTGCTTTATTTGAATCATCGCCTATTGCAGAGGCATCATCAATACTGAAGTTCGAATCAGGGTGATATTTTCCGGTAAACACTTCGATTAATAGTTGTGTTGATTCATTTGGTAACTTTTCCAATAAAGTTTTCACATTTTCAACCAACACTCTCAATAGATCATCAATTGGTAAACCTGTGATATATTTCAATGCAAGTTTAGGATTATTCAAGTCACGTAATTGAATATCAACAACTATTGAAGGTAAATTAAATTTCTTCGCAATAATTGAGGCAATCTTATGATATCCGTTTTCTCTACATAATCGTATCACAGTATCCATTCCAAACCTCTTATGTTCATCAGTGATCTCAAAATCCTCATCAACCTCAATATCTTCGATGAATTTTTGGATTTCAGATTCTTTATTCAATTTTGAGTATGAGCTCAATAACAAGGTCACGTGATCCTCATTAGAAAGTTTTAACTCAATCAATTTCTCAAGGTATTTTATCAAGAATGGTATTTTTGAACTTTCTTTATATTTTCGAAGAATCTCACTAGTCTTACCCAATTTGACACATTGAATATACTGCTGGATGGCATCATCTATCTCACCTGTATTGTATAGAAAATCTCCAAATTGTTTGTGTATCAACATAATGTCCTTTTCGGTTATCACTGATTGATTGTTATCTTGATCATTACCGCTATTTTCAGCTTTTGATGTGAGTTCATTTTCAGCCATGAATGATTCTGCTAACTTGATTGCAATTGAAAAAAGCTCACGTTGTACCACAATGTTCAACTTTTCCTTGATCGGCTTTTCATGTAACTTGTACAAAAGTCCATCTAATGTTAAAACGTATAGATCGTCCCACATCTCGAATATTTCAATGACAGAGTTTGAGATATTTTGATTAAACACAATGAACTTATTAACAATATCAACCATGATTAATTTATTGGTTAAAATAGTGGAAGTCGAGGTCAAGTTTGAGTTCACAGAGGAAACAAGCAGAATATACTTATTTTTATAGGCATGTAATTGTCTCTTTGGGATGTTTAGTAGTACATTGTGAGCTTTACCCTTTGAATTGTAAAATTGAACCGACTCTTCTCTAGCAACCACAAGATTCTTTTTAGAATCATTCAATATATCCACACAATTGATATCAGCACCCATTTTTTCTTCTAATAACTTATCAGGATTTCCTTGATTTCTTCCAGTTGTTGGAATGGTAAATATTTTAGACACAGTACTAACAAATAACATTGAATCATCTCTGAAGTGCACATCAGTAATTGGATCTTTGCTCTCGTAAACAATTCTCTGTCTTGAGCCTCTATCGTGCAACAAATCACCTCTCACTAGTATGACAGTACCATTTGCAAAACCAAATGCCAAAATGGAAAAATCCAACGAACTGGAAAAACATGTCAAAGGGTAATTGTTTGACCCATTGGACACTTTACACAGAGTATGATAGTCGGCATCAAAATCAACGGATTTGGATTCCATTAATTTTTTCAAGTTCCATAGTTTTAATGACAAAGGTTGTCCCTGTCTCTCGGCCACGGAACACAATAAACCATCACCATTTCCATTTGCAATGTATTTCAATTTTGTTATTGTCCAACCCAACTCATAAGCTGGAAATTGATAGACCAAGCTGAACTTTGTATCTATGAGTTTGATTATTGATTGGCCAGTGGTTATGATTAAATATTGTGGAGATGAGCAGATTGCAGATATCGTTGGGTCTGAATATAAGGCATCACTTGAACCATAATAAGGATCTCTAATTGGCAAGCAGTCAAAGAATGGAAATTGTCTCCAAGAAGATATTGACATTTTATTGTAGTTGTGACTTTTAGACCACTGTCAATTGTAGCTTCAGTGAGATAATGAATGTCTCTAGCTATCTGCTTTCAAGCCAATCCCTCCATACATCACTCCATCAACCTGCGTTTCTATATCTGTTTGTTGATTCCTACGCAGAAGGGCGACGGAGATGAAAATGCTCGCGTAATCACTTACGTAACGCTCGGCCAGTCTGACAGCGCTCGTGTGGCGCCTGCATAGTAGTATTTCTGGGTTCCATACACAAGACTCCCGTTGCACCTTGAGCGTGCTGCAGTTGCACCGACGATTCGAGGCATCTGCTTTCTGCGGCACAGGTGCGGTGGCTCGCACAGCCCTGTAACGGTGCTGAAACAGGTTTGGGTCTTTGTGACCCATCACTACCTGTTAATAAGGAGGTTGATCTGGGAGGGTCTACAAGTGTTTGATAAAAGGATGGGGTTTTGCAAATGTCTGTGATTTTGCCTCTTTTACTCTTCTGTTTGAATGTATGCATCTAGTGATACCTCACCAGCAAGAAAATGCACACAAGAACATCAAGTTTGGAATCCTTTCAATCCTCTTCCTCATCGCTTTACTCACAATACCCCAGTCAAAATAAAAATATCTTCAATGAACGACAAAGCAGTATAGAGACTGTAATTGAGGATGACACAACTGTGTATCCCAAAAATCCGTATGCCACCTCACTATGGTACTACATGAGAGGAGATCATGGTGAAGAGATTAAAACAATGCAAAAGAAAACACAAAATGTACTGGAAGAACACCAGGAAAATAAGAATAAGTTAAATGTCACTGTTGATGAGTATAAGCAAAGTGATATGTTTCATGCTTATTCTCCTACAAGACTTTTGAATGATTTCGGTACGCCAGATGTTGAAAACTGCGACCCACGATCACAGTTTGGCTCCATCAAAGTTTCCAAGTCAAGCTTCTCACCAGCTAGTGCTATTGGACAATTTGTGAAACATGAGGAGACCCAGCTGGAGACATTTACTCAATATGAAAAACTGATAAGCTCATTTCTTCAATTTTTGACCGAAAACAGGATCATGATGATAGAAGAAGATATTGATATCCTGTTTGGAAATCACAAGAGCATAAGTGGGATAACAAAGTTGTTTTTGGAAAAAATTGTTGGAGAGAGAACTCATAATCATAATGAAGTGGTTGGTGACCATATACGTCGTTTAAGTATAGTGTACTCTTCTTCGGCAAGTTGCATACATAGAAGGCACCAAATAATGAAATCACTTATACACGATATCAGAGTTCGGCAAGGGTGGAAGCATTTGAATACCTTCATCGATAGCTTCATGATTGATAACATCATATCACAACACATAGAAAGAATCATAGATCTCTTGACTAGTGTGAGCCCTATTGACTTTGAGCCAATAATCAAAAAACTAGAAGATTTGAGTACAGAACTGAAGGCCTTATCCGATGTCTCGAGCTTATCAACTGAAGAACCTCCAATAATTATGGTTGATATTCCAGAATGTTGGAAGAAACAGCACAAACTGAAGTGGCACAAAATATCAGGAGAGCCACTGAATACTCAGATTTCTGTCTTCATAATGGACAGATTGAGGAACTCGAGAAACTCATTCAAAGCAATGGTTACCATCATTGAGAAACAATTAAAGTTGATGAAAAGCTCGGATAGCAATGGTGTTAAAATTGCATTGCTGTTCAAGCACTATGCAGAAAGCGTTGAAGGAGAATCTGAACATAACAAGAGAAGATCGATGACCCCTAGAACATTGATGTTTTTTGAAAACTCAATTAAATCACCTTACCAACTATACAGTGAAAAGATTGACATGCGATCCATTCTTGTGAGAGACGAGATAAAGAAATTCGAAAGCGAGCTGAAATCTAGAGCTATCCAAGTTCAGGAAATTGCTGGAACTGGAAAAACTAACTTGAAAATGGTTATTGGAGGCTATAAGGAAGACGAAAAGACAATGAGAGGTTTATTCCGTATTTGCGAATTTATCAAATATCAGAACGAGTTTTTGGAACTGATGTTTGTCAAGTATCAAGAATTCATGATCAGATACTTGGATATCATGAGAATAGCTCCCTCTCATAGCGATGGCTCAAAAGAGATAATTGATGAGTATCAGAGACTCAAAATGGCCAACCGAGACCTGGTGGTGGAAAAGTACAAAGGTGCAAGCATGAACCACGGGTCGATCAAGATACTTCTTGAGTGAGAAAGAGGTGCGAAGTTGGAATGTCTTCCCCTGAATCGAATGCCGGTGTTGTATCAGTGTTGAATTTTGCGTTTCACAGTCCTATTAGATAACAATTAACTTTCTTTATACCCTTTTCTTACATATAATTTATTGATACCCATATTATAACTGACTTTGACATGAATGACCATAAGTATGTACCAACTTGGGCTGTTTTTGCCAGCTGTTTTGGTTCGACCACTATTAGAATACATTGATACTAACTAAACAGCACTTCACGTGTCCCTTCAGTCTATATACCCTATCCCAGTATCTAAAAACTGTGGATTGTCAAGACTACCTTGAAAGCTTTGTCAAGCATGATATTACTCCAGAATTACTTCCACAGCTGGACAAGTACACATTGAAAGAATTAGGAGTCCACAAAGTTGGAGATCGTCTTCGTTTGCAAATTCTGGTTCAACTACTGAACTTAGAGAAACTCCGGTCAATGGTTCCGATTGATGATATAGTTTCAACAGTCACAACATCATCAGCAACTTTGGACAAGGTGGAAAAGGCTTTTCTGCAAACTCGACAAGTAGCAATGGGCGCCTCATCATCATCATCATCATCATCATCACCTGCAACACCAACACAAACTGTCAAAGACTCCAGTGATATCGTCACCATTATTTCCCAAGGTGGACAATCCCATAGAATAAGTATGGCTGGTTGTTTCAATTCAACTGCTATAAAAATGAAGGCATTAGCTGCTTTAGGTTATCAATCGCCAAGGGTTGAAGAGTGGACAACATACTATATGGATAACGAAACGGGTCAGCCACATTTGATGTTTGATGTGGAGCTAACTACAATCTGTCACTCTATAGATCGACCAGAAAGAAACAGAATCATAATTTGTAGAGAGGGAGAAGAACCATCATATGAGGCTCTAAATATGTCGAATAAGCTATCACATTTGAACAAATCTCATGAGCATTTGATGAAGAATATCATGGGTCAAAGACCACCAAGTCAATTGATTTCGAGTAATTTGGGTGAATATTTCCCTGATACAGGTACAACAAAGTTGAAAGAAGTCTTGAGAAATTCTGTTAGAGTTTCAATTTATGGTAATAGAATACTACAACAACAACTATCTAACGGTGGGGCAAACCCGCGTGATAGCCTTGCAAATGCTAGAAATTCAGTTTACTCCAATATGTCAACGTTTAGTAGACCCATGTCTATTGCTGGTTCCATTTTGAGTATGGGTGTTGGTGTTCCAGCTAGTTTCAACCAAACCATCGGTGACGTACTATTGAATAGCTCGAATGCGGTGGACACCCTCACTGAAAAGGATGATATCAGTCTGATTTCAGACACCAGTGATGATAATGTTAGAACATTCAACAGCCATGTCTCGATACCAAAGAGAAGCTCAAAGAGACCTAATTCTATGATTGAACTTCTTGAAGAGGATGAGGACGAAGAGAGTTTCTTCGATTCTTCTGAAGAACTGATGAGTACTTTATCGCTAGAATCTAAAGAAGGACCATCCATTTGGCATAAAGGTTCAAAAATCGGACAGGGTTCTTTTGGTACAGTTTATTTAGGTTTGGATGGTATTACAGGTGCATTGATGGCTGTTAAACAAGTTGATTTGCCTAAATCATCAACTGAAAGCTCCAAGATTTCAATGATAAGTGCATTGAAACTAGAAATGTCTATATTGAAAGAATTAAACCATGAAAATATAGTGCGATACTTGGGTTCTTCTTCAGATGATCAAAGATTATACATTTTCCTTGAATATATTCCTGGTGGTTCCGTTAGTTCCATGCTTAATACTTATGGTCCATTTGAAGAACCATTAGTGAGAAACTTTATCACACAAGTGTTGATTGGTTTGAGATACTTACACGGAGAAGGTATTATTCATAGAGATATCAAAGGTGCAAACATCTTGATTGATATTAATGGTACTGTGAAGATAAGTGATTTTGGTATCTCTAAAAAGATTCCAGATGACATAAATGAAGGCTCACCAAAGACTCCTTCAGCTCCAGACTCAACGAGCAAGAAAAGATCATCATTGCAAGGTTCAGTTTATTGGATGGCCCCTGAAGTTGTTAAACAGATTGCATATACGGATAGAGCTGATATTTGGTCTGTTGGATGTTTGATTGTGGAGATGTACACGGGTAAGCACCCGTACCCAGGTTTTTCACAGATGCAAGCGATCTTTAGAATAGGTACTTTGGCATTACCTGAAGTTCCACGCAGTGTCACTCAAGCAGCCAAGGATTTCCTGAGTATGGCTTTTGAAACCGACTATACAAAGAGGGCAAGCGCCGCTGACTTGTTGAGTCATCCTTTCATTACTCCATTGATTAGTTGTACTACACCAGTTTGATTTTAGCAGTTAAGATGGCATCTTGAAACTACTATGACTTCTTGACTTTTATTTCTTATTTATTTCATTTTCTAGGTGTTTATAAAAGAATCAATGAGTTGAATTACATGAATTTCTCTCAGGCTCAAGTTAAATCAAACCATTCTATCTAAATTTTCTGCTTCGTAATTATTGTTATATTGCCCCTCATCAGTATTATTGCCATTACCATCATCGTTATTATTATTATCATTATTATTATCGTCATCATATTGTTGCTCAACATGTTCGTCGTCGTCATAAGTAATCATTGAATTCAACAAACCACCATTATTCAAAAAGAAGTGGTCGTAACCAAGTGGGTTTTTCTTGAACTTTGTTCCATTTTCATCAGTTCCAGGTATTCCTCTGAATAGTCCAGACCGTAGTGATTCCAAATCAAAACTGGGATGAGGAAAATCACCAATACTTAACCGTCTGATAATTCCGTCATCTCTGATTGTCTTATTGTCAGTACACTTTTTGTTGTCTTTATTTGGGGCACTAGTGCCCAACAAAGGCGTGTTCTGGCATGGTGGCTTTAATTTCAATGTCGAAGCCGAGTTCATTCTGACCAATTCAGGAGTAGATTGTGAAGCTTTAAGGTTTAATCCATGAGTATTGAGTAATTTTGAAGGTGAAGAAAATTCATGTCCCAAGTATTGTTCGCCAATGGATGATACTATCGATGAGGCATCAGAGTGTGTAAGGCTTTCGACTCTTTTATGTTTTGCTGAACGTAAGTCGTTATCCACAAACACAATTTTTGGTATTCCCATATTGGTATCGTCCATATTTGAAGTTACATTACAATTGGAGTTTGCTGAGCTGGTTTGGTCAGATTTAAAGCCACAAATAAAGAAGACACCTGCAAATGTCAAAAGAGCACCCATCAAGAAAACCAGCATTTGAAAAGGTGTCTTTTTGGCAAAATCATGGAACACAATAACCGAGCATATTAGAACAGAAGCAGTGAAGAGCACAAAATGAATTGGAACGACGGTTATTGCATTTGCGATTTTCAGGCATTTGTTCAAGTATTTGATTTGGAGAATAGAAGTGATGATAATAACAAGCAATAACAAATAAGATGTGTAATTAGAGATCTGTTGATCAAGTGGTGCAAACTCCACAATTGAAGATAGAAGTTTGGTACAAGTTGCGGTATATGAACCCACAATTGCAACGATTGATAAATTGAGTAGGATGTACCTTATTGTTCTTCTTCTATTTTTTTCCTTCATGAATTCCAAAGATAAAATCAGAAAAATGACCAATGAAACAGTCACTAAAATGTATATCAGCGTGGATTTTGAAGTTACTATTGAATATACATACTTGAAAGGATCTTGAATTGGGTCCACCCTTTGAGTAGGGTCCAATGAGCATACAATCATAAGTATGACACCGATTGCACTTAGAAAAGTTCCAATCAAATCCATCACACTTATCTTTTCATGGAATAAAACAGGTGCAACGAATGTGGAATTTGATATTATTGTCACAACACCCAATGGTGCAACCAAGCTAACTGGGGCCAAGCCATAACTAACGAAATTTCCTATTTCGCCCAACGACATCAATATGAACCCCAATTGCCACTTTGGATTCAAATAATATTTTTGTGAAGAGGTTGATAGATCCAGATGAGCTGCCTTTTGAATATTTAATGATACCGAGATGAGTAGGTTCCCTGTTATAGACAGCAGGATGCCCAATGTGGTGTAGTCTATGGGAAGGCTTGACATATTGGGATGAATGATATATAGAAGGGTAGATTATAAACGAAGGTCACTGTGCTTCACGCTAGACTCCGTGAA